>CM031238.1:649497578-649802578 GCA_018340775.1 Taxus wallichiana var. yunnanensis
AAACCATATTTGAATGTTTTTGGAATTTTCTGAAATATTTTTTTCGAAGCTAATTATAGGAAAACCAAGAAGCATGGATGCCCCTAGCATTAGATAGGAATATACAAAGGCAAACCTTTATTAAATATACAAGAGGAGTAAACGACCGGATCGAGGACATATAGGATAGGCTCAAATAAAGCTCAAACATAGGAGAAAATTATTTAAGGCTAAAGCAAATGTTCCCTATAGATATGAGAATGCTTGTGAATAACCAATCTTCCCAAGGCACCAGAAACTATTTTTCACCAAGGACTGTCCAAGGTGCCACAATTGCGTGGTTTTCACAGTTGGATGACCTGTTTTCTCTTTACTTTTTCTTTATTTATTTTTATTTTTTTGCTTGTTTTTTCTTTGATTTTGAGAACCTCATACTCAAGCATATAACCACTTGAGATGTATTACATTCATGGGTTCCTTTAGTTCCTCACCATCGAGTGAGAATTTTATATTCCCTTGAACCATACTTAGTGACCACAACATATGGTCCTAACTAGTTGGGCTCAAACTTACCTTTATTTTCCTAGTCCTTAGTGGTGTTGAACTGATTTTCTTTGAGAACTAGATCTCCTACCTAAAACTAGAAATGTGTTATCCTCTTGTTGTAGCCTTGTGATAATCGATTCTGATATACCTTTAAGTGATTAAGTGGTTGTATGTATTTCTCATCTAGGAGCCCTAACTCTACTAGTTGAGCCACTCGGTAATCTTCATCTTTATCCAAGTAGTCTCTGAGAGATATTATCAAGGATGGAAGCTCATTCTCCAGGGGAATGATGGCTTCAGTGCCAAATACTAGTGAGTAGGGTGTAACACCAGTAGGAGTGTGGATGGAGGTTCTATAAGCCCAGAGGGTGGGATGGATTTGTAAGTGCCAATTACGGCCTATTTTACTTACCATTTTTCCATTATGTGAACAAGTGTTTTGTTAGTGGCCTTTGTTTGTCCATTACCTTGAGGGTAATAGGAGTGGACCACTTTAAATGAATTTGGAAGCATTGAAACAACGCTTTAATTGCATTGTTATCAAAATACTTACCATTTTCTACTACAATGGCGGAGGGGATGCCATAATGGAAAATGAGGTGATTCATGATGAATTTTAAAATTTGTGCACATGTAATGTATGTGAGAGGCACAACCTCTACCCATTTGGTGAAATACTCAGTGGCAGTTATGATATGTGTATGGTCATCTAAGGAGGTAGGAGTGAGCTTCCCTATGATATCTAATCCCCATTTTGAAAACAACCATGGTGTTGTGATCGGTTACAAGGCTTGTGTTGGTGCATGAATAAGGTTTCCATACTTCTAACTTTCTTTACATAGTTACAACAATCTAATTCCATGGTAGGCCAATAGTATCCTACTCTTATCAATTTATTAGAGAGCACCATTATGCTTGTGTGAGCCCTACTAAACATCTTAGTTTAATTCTTTGATAGTATGGATGGAATCACTCAAATTAAGACATTAAAATATTCCCATCCATAGCCATGATGATAGAGGTTCCTCTAAGAGGGTATAACAGGCTATGTGTCAAATAAGGCTTCTTTTTTCAAGGTGGGAAATATCTGGGGAAAGGTACCATCTTGTAGGTAATTGTAAATGGGCTCATACTAGGGGAAAAAGGACCAACAACTTCACATACCAGACACAATTTTGGCATGTCATATGCAGGCACTCGTAGATGTTCAACAAAGAAAGGAATTTTACTTGCCTATGGTGGAATGTGAAGCAAGGATCCAATTGTGGCCATGGTGTCTTCTGACTAATTTTATGCCCTTGGTATTTGTTCAAAAGTAACACGTACAAAATACTCTTTTAGAGTCTCAACCATCTTCTTGTATGGGATGAGCTTTTCATCCTTGACTTTATACTCATCATTGACTTGTTTAATGATCAACTATGAATCCCCAATGACCCTTAGTTGTCTAATATTCCATCTGATAGCAAGTTTCAGCCCGAGTAATGAGGGCCTCATACTCTGCTATGTTATTGGTACATGGGAAAATCAAGTGAAAATATTTTGGAATGAAGTCTCCTGTTGGGGTGACAAGTATCACACCAGCTCTGAACCATGAAAATTGAATGAGCCATCAAAGTGTACTTGCCACATGATGGATTCCTCAATATACATTAGGGAAGCATCTAGCAGATCTAGACATAATGGTTTTGTTCCTGGTAAGGGAGATTCAACTAGTTGATCAGAAAGTACCTATCCTTTGAGTGACTTTTGGTTGACAAATTCAATATTGAACTCACTTAGCAGGATGATCCAATTAGTCATCCTTCCAGTAATTACTGGGCTTAGACAAAGGTACTTTAATGGATCAAATTTAGAGATGAGCTTGGTCTTGTTATTCAATAGGTAATGATGGAGTTTTTGAAAGGAAAATACCACAACTAAGCAAGATTTTTCAATTTGGGGATAATTCAGCTCATAAGAAATTAAAGTGCGGATAAGGTAATAGACCACTCTTTCTTTTTGGCTTAGATCGTATTGGGCTAGCAATGCACTAATAACACATTAGGTGGCTGAGATGTATAATAAAAAATGATCACCTGGAGTAGGAGGCATGAGGATATGAGGATTAGTCATATATTTCTTGAGTAACTCAAAGGCTTTTCGCATTCAGGGCCCCAATGGAATGTAACATCTTTCTTGAGTAGATGAGTGAAAGGATGACACTTATCCGTGAGCTAAGAGATGAAATGGAAGATTTCCTGAATTTTCCCCTGCAAGTTGCATAGCTATTTAAGGTTCTTAGGTGGAGGCATCTCAGTAATTGTATTAACCTTAGTAGGATCTACCCCAATCCCTCTTCTTGAGACAATGAATCCCAATAATTTTCCGATTGAATGTCGAACAGTTGACATTTCTTTGGATTTATTCTAACTTTGTAGTCTCAAAGGCATTGAAAGATACGCCTCAATATTTCATGGTGTTCTTATTCTAGTCTTGGATTTTCCCAGGATATCGTCAACATAGTCTTATATGATTTCATTCATCATGTCATGGAATATTACTATCATTTCTCTTTGATACATTGCCTCGACATTCTTGAGACCGAAAGGCATCAATTGGTAGCAGAAAGTCCCCCAAGGGGTGGTAAAGGAAGTTTTATGTTGATCCTCCTCTACAATCTTGATCTGGTTATAACCCATCAACGAGGGACAACGTTTTGTATCCCAAATTGAATAAATCATGTCGATGTTATTTAGAGTAAAATCATCTTTTTGACATGCCTTATTAATGTCTTTGAAATCAATACGTACTCTAATACAAATTGGTTTCTTCTATACCAAAACTATGTTTGATATCCATTTTGAATAATTGATAGGTCGATAAAACCTACCACTAATAACTTCTCCAGCTCTTCTTTGACTAGAAGTGTAATATGTGGGTGCATCTTCCTCAGCTTTTGTTTGATAGGTTTGGCATCTGGATGCACAAAAAGGTTATGCATAACTAAGGATGGGTTAAAACCTACCATATTTACATATGACCATACAAATATGTCCACAAACTCTAAGTAGGCTCACAAATTTTGTTTGCTCCTACACTCCATAGAGTGAAGATCCCAACTTTACCATCTAGCTAATCTTCCGATCCAATATTGATGCCTAGACTCTTTCCATTTATTATTTTTTTCCTAAATGACAACATAACTCTACCTCCTCCCCAAAGTATGAGCATGCCTCCAAATTGAAAGAGAAACCCTTTTTACGGTCACCTATTGGAATAGTATCCGAATACCCAATAAATTTGCAATTACCTCATCATTTTCAAAGAGATCGATCAGTACATGAAGTTTTTGGTCCTAGTCAATGAGATCAGGATATACAAGGTTTACTTGGGAATCGAAATGTGATAAGGTTAAGATGAAAGTATCCAAAAAAATGTTTGTGGAAGAAAGGTCCTCATATATGCTATGACAAGAATCTTCATCTTTATCCGGATGAGATGAGTTATCCTCACATTCCTAATAGGTAACATCAATTTTTGAGGGTGGAACCCCATGATGCCTAACACCAAGGTTTTGTTTATCTAGTTTGTAATGGGGAATCGGGATAGGATATAATCTTCCCTGTCCATCTGTGTCGCACCCGTATCCTTCGTAACCCATGACATGCATCATCCTGTGAGCTTTGGTATATTTTGGAGATTGGTGACATGAATGTTTTTACTTTCAGGGATCTAATTTTTGGTGAATCCAACATTTTCTTGTCTGATAAGAGGTTATGAGGAACAAACTTCTCAAAAGGACTAGCACAACTATTTGGAAAGCTCTTGAATTAAAAATTTGGTTTGCCTCATGTTTTAGGTGATAATGAAATATCGGAGACCAGAAGGGCATGTTGGAGGTTATATTCTTCAATTGGGCCATTGTATAGGACTTTCATCTCCCATGTAGCAAAGGGAGAAATAGAATTAGGAGTTCTTTCATCACTAGCACTTAGCGTGTTTGGGTCAACATGGGATTTTAGAGCTTCAGTTTCTAGTGGTACAACTATATCCGTAGAAGGACATTCATATGCCACATGAGAAAAACTATGTAAGGACTTTGCAATGTACAAATGGTTTGGGATCTCCTAGAATAGTTATTTTTTCCCATTATGATATAACTTAATGCATTGATGAAAGGTCGATGGTACACCTATAGGGCATGTATCCATGGGCAACCTAGGAGCATATTGTAAGGAATATCTAGGTTGAGGAGATGGAACTTCTTTATGTCATGATATGTCAGCCCCAATTCCATGGGAAACACTATTGTACCCGGTTGATTCACATTTCACATTGTCATACACTATGATAGTGATGACATGAGAATCTAAATCTACCTCTATTCTTCCTAGTTGTATAACCAACTTCAAGGTACATATGTTCAAACCAAACCCGTTGTCCACAAGCACTCTCTTTATCTTTATTTGAGTAAAAAGTTCCTCTAGGTATAGGGGTAGCTTATGCATTTGTTTATCATATGGGATTTCACTTTGGGAGAAGGAAAGGTGTTCCATAGGTGCAAGTCTTGTGATCATTTCTATGAGGTGTGAAGGATCGACATCGGTTAACACCCCTGACCCCTGAAGTGTTTTGTAGAGGATTTCTGTATGAATGTTTGATATCTTGAGAATATCTAAGATCGAAATATTAGCAGTGGTCTTCTAAAGTTATTATAATAGATCATATCGAACCTCCTAATGGGTAGGTGGAAGAGGTTTTTGGATCAAGAAACAAGTGCATTGTATTGCCACAACACAATCATGTCTAATGATTTGTATAGTATTAACATGGTCATAAAGAGAATGAACACAACCTTTAAGTGAATCGAATGGGTTACTAGTTTGACCATACACGTAATTGGTGGCTATGTAATCATTGGAGGCTTGGCTCTGATCTGAATTTTTCATTTCCTGTTTGCTATGTTTAGGGAATGGATCTTTGAATATTCCCATCTTTAGATTGGGTGTTTGTTGTGGCTTATGTGAATTGACTTCAATCTCACCACTTTCAATAAGGTCCTGGATGAAGTGTCTTAGCTTAAGGCACTTTTCAGTTTTGTGCCCCTTGACGTGATGATATTCACAATACTCATGGTCTTTATACCATGATAGCGGTTTAGGTACATCCCGATATAGGGAACTGCTTTTAGGGTATTGGACCATGTTCACTACATCCAACTATTTTTTTTAGGATTGTGGGCAAGGAGTCCGTGAGAGGTGTGAACACTTGACGTTTGGGGATGCGGGTTGAATGGGTCCTTGAGTAAGCTTGAAAGGGGGACCAATTTTAACCGCTTGTATGTGTTTTGAGTTTGTTATACCGTCCCCTACAAAATGTTTATTTTTATTGAAAAATTTAGGTTTTCCCGTAGGTTTGGAGGTTTTATTTTCTTTGTAAAAGAGTTTTAATGCCCCTTTTACAATTAGAGCTTCTCTATTTAGGTTCCCTTTTCTATAACTTCTTCAAATTTATTAAAACAATGCATTTGTATATGGAAAGTAATTTTGGGTTTAGATTTGGGACAAAAATACTAACCAACTATTTTTCAGGGATTATATAAGGGAAGCGGCTAGCTAACCCTCTCCATCATTGTAAGAAAGTAGCAAAGGTCTCATTAGGCCTTTTCTTAGCATTACATAAATCTAGCATGGTAATGTCACTCTCGACATTGAATGAGAAGTGACGCAAAAACCTCTCGGCTAGTTCAGGCCATGTAAAGATAGACCCTCTTGGTAAGTGAAGAAACCATTCTAAGGCTTGACCCCCTAAAATTCGTGGGAATAAGTGGATGAGATAGTTTTCACTATAAGATACTTCCTGGAAAGCCATGTAGAAGTCCTTTATGTGATCACGTGGGTCGCCTTTCCCTTTATATTTTTCAAAATTTGATGTAATGAAGTTTTTGGGAAAGGGTGTGCGTAACATATCCTTATTAAAGGGGTAAGGACATAGTTGTTTGTATTGATACTTTTGTTATGCCCTACATTTCTCTCTTATAGGATCGTAAGTATACCTTTCATGGATTACATCTCTTGTGTGAGGATTTTCTATTTTTTAGGGGAATTTGGCATGTATACCTTACTATTTTTAGGCGCTTCACCTTCTTGGTATTCAGTATGAATCTCAATATGTTTTGTCCTAGGTTTTTATAGATGTTTATCAGTGTCCTTTTGTACATGGGAAGTTAGACTAGCTAACTTCCTACTAAGGGTTTGTATTTGTTCCTACAAAGTGGCTTCACGTCTTTAGGTCCTTTGATATTTTCACGCATATGAGGTTCTTTGCACTTGCATTCTATCCTAACTCTGTGAGGTATCTTAAAAGGTAGTAATTCATAACCACTCGTATGTTTGGGTACCTTGTTTTTGCATTAGTGTTATATGATGTAGAAACATGTCCTTGTTTTAGCTCATCATCAAATTTAATGAGAAGATGTTGCATTTATTCTATTTCATATGCGACATAGTTAGGTGTGATAAATTCATATTCAAGTGTCAATTTGGCACCTAACTTTATTACTCATGCGAGTGCTCTTTCCTTATTGAGGAAAGGAACTTGTATAAGTGTGTGGGATCAAACTCGAATTCTTCTTGAGGTGATTTTTCCTCATCACCACTACGATCAATAAAATCATCTGAGTCTTTCACCATAGAAAAGAGGGATCCTAAATCATGACCAATGAATGGATTAGTCCTGAATATCTTAGATGTCATCCTCATGACTATCGTAATGTTTTCTAAAGAATACTTGACAATAAGTTATGTTAAGTGACAAAGAATAAAGAGTTTAAAGATCTAACAAGGATTTCCCTAGAAAAATAGATCAATACGATGAAAAACACAAGGCACAATCATGCAATTTTGATGTACCGACCTAAACTAAAGGAACCTACTCCTTATGTAAATGCAACATCAAAAAGGTAGGTTAGGTATAAATAGTGACAACACGATATCACCACTTAGGTCAAGTTTTATATAAACAAGGCCTAAGCACTAAGAAGGTGTTGATGTGATCTCCCAACAAGGTATATTAAAATTATTTTCTAGAAACAAATAAATTCTAAGTTGTGAAAAGGTGATCATATGCAAGGCGGAGTGTAACAACATTATTTGGACACGTAAACCAAGCCTTGTAGACAAAGGCAAGATTTTTAGTATCAAAAAATGATGTCACTACAATGCTAATAAAGTGACGATGTTCTCCAAAACTTAAGGCAATGTTGGGATCAAAAACTAAGTCAAGTATATCAATAAGTTTGTTATTTATGTGAGCATCGTAACGATACAAGTTAGAGACTTAGATCAAGTTTCACAAAGGAAACAAGACATAAGTATCAAATTTGTATGGATATGACACGAGCAACATAACAAAATCAAAGGAAGTCAATGATGAAATAACCTAACTATGATGATAATGTGTCTCAATATGGGTGTGAGACAAAGGACCTACTAGAACATGAAGACATACTATTCACACTTTCAACACTTACATTCTGACATTGCAACATAGTCATGCAAGTAGACTATAAAAGTGGTGGATACGATTATTTCTAGTGGCATCCATGCATGTTGTTTCCTTTTGCCCCAAAATGGACAATAAGAAGACAAAGGAGTAAAACCAAGTGGTGATGAAAAAAACTAAGCGCAACTTCGACAGAGTTTCGCTTTATCTTAAAACAAGTGAAAAACTAAGACAAAGTAACACATTGTAGGTTCCGTGATGAATAACACATAGTTTCAACATAAAATGGACTATCTCCTTGTTCAAATAATAAGGTTTTGACTCCAATAAAGTTTTCACTTTGTGAGAGCTCTATGAAACATGATGGTTTGATATGGTAAAGTTGGCTCCAAGATGAAATAGCTTCCTATTTGGTTCTCTCAACTAGGTGTCAAAAATACCTCTGAAACATGTTTTTCCAAGAAAGTCACACTGAATAGTCTTGGAGTATCCCATATTTACTTTACCCCCTTCGATACAATGAGAAATAAATGCATTCAGTTGTATTTTCATTGGGGTCACAATGGAGATAATTTTGACTCTAAACTCACAAGTGTAAACTAATCAAGTAGGTAAGTGGAGCGCTTCCCATTTCATCCACAAGGTTCCCTCTTGTATGGACTACTTTGGGGTTCCTAGGAGCATCCCTCTTGTTATCTTAAGGATTATGCCAAAGGGTACTTCTCCTAGTTCAAAGCGGATGGGTTTACCCTTATCCGAACCTTGCATATCAAGTGTTTTGAATGTGGTGTGTTTTCTTATCTTTTAACTTAATGAGGTTTTGCACACCATTGGTAACCTATAACAAACATGTTAGATTTTGTTTAGATCCTGATTCTTTCACAAGTGATATGGTCCTTCATGAAAATATTAGTAGTTTTCTAAATAATTATCAAGGCATCATAGAAAGAGGATCAAACGTTGTTTCTGATTCCTAAGATCGTCCTAAGACACAAAGGAAGAGCATACGCAACGAGAAATCTAACTAGTTAGCAAATAATGAAGAAAGCCTATAAATCAAATGCACAACTCATTATTTTTACCCAAATTTGAGTTCATTCCCTTAGAAATCTTTGATGAAGTGTTTTCAAAATTATGAAAGAGGTGTAGGATTTTTTCTGATTCCCAAGATCACCTAAAAGGTGTGAGGGAAGAGCATATGTGGTCCTAGCCTTATAAATGAAAACACAACTATGAAAACCACTTAATGTAACTCAAGAAGGATCTAAAAAGTTTTAGAAAATCTGAGGAAACAAAATTTTATCTTTTAACACAGTGTTCAATTTTATACTATAGCACCTACGCACCCTTTAGGACATATGCACGCCCCTAGCAGTGTATGCACGCACCTAGTAGCGTATGTGTGCCCCTATCAGAAACCCAATCATTTTTAACGTATGCACATGGTTGAGAAACACTACACACCCTTCTTTATGTATACATGCCCTTATAAGTGTATTTACACATCTGTCAAAAAGGTAAGATAACACAGAGGGAATCAAGCATGTGTGTGTCCTTATAAGCGTATGCACACCTCTAGTAAAATTTATCATAGAGAGTAAAAATACAAGGAAGCATATGTGCACCCTCGGGAATGTATACACACCCTATGTTATAAGTGCATGTGAGTTAGAGAATATGCATGCCATGTTATGACACCTACACGCATGCATGGAACAACACAAAAAAGGTGGAAAATGATTTCTGAAATTGTAAATAGGTCAAAACTTTTCTCTTTAAACCAATTTCTAACAAAAACCCATTAACTTTGCATGCAAAAGGAAGATTCAACACACATAAGGTTAGCAAAATGTTAGAGAAAAATCTATTATAAAAATGGAGTAAATCACAAAGCTTGAAATCAACTTCTATGGACCATGGAGTAAGGTCCCACTAGGCATGCCAAATGTATGCATGAAAAGATTAGCTATGATAATAACATGAAACTAACACCTAGTAGTTCCACAATATAACTAAACCTATCATAAACATCAAGATGAGAGCTTAACAATAAAAACTTATACAATAATGCATGAATCAAACTAAACATTACTATGCTACCTCTACTTCTCTAGATTGCTTAATAAAAATGAACCTAGTTAGATCCTAAGAAATCAGTTTTATGTTGTTTGCTCCAAGTGGTGAAGAGATCTCACTAAAATGGCTATAAGGCCATGTCTAGATCTTATCCTACTAACCAAGCTTAGAGGAATGGATGCAAGATGGAGGAGCTACTACAATGAGAAATGGCTCAAGATCAAGTGCTTCTAGCTTTAGCTAATGCAAATGAGGATGTTTTCCAAATTCTTAAAGTGTGTAAAGTGTTTGATATGATAATCAAGGTGTAAAATTGAAGGGAGATATTATCCTTGTATTTATAGGCTTTCATTTGGGAATATTTTCAATTCTAGTGTATGTGGGACAAAAGGATAAAGCCAAAATAAACTTTTACAAGTCAATGCACTTTTTGACTAGATTAGGAGATAATTAATCTTTTAGGATTAATTAAGGATCCTAGGTAGGCTTAGGAGATTTATGAGAGTATCTGAAGGAGGTTTTGATAGATTTTAGAAGCTTTAGAAGCGGGATTTAGCCAATAAGAAGGTTTATTAGTTAAATACAAGATTAGAGGCTTAATCAACATATAATTAGCTAATTAAGAGGATTATCACTAATCAAAATGTCATTAGTTGACATCCTGAGTGAATTAGAAGCATAGTTAGATAAAAAAGTTTTGTTATTTGAATAGAGTGAGAGGAGGTGAAGATGTTTAGTGAAATTTTTTAGGTTTGTACAAAAAACCATGCATTAAATTCTTGTAAATTCTTGATAATGTCTATTAGGATTGTTTTCACTTTTACACAATGTAGATTATTTCCTTATAATTATTAAAACCTCAATATAAAATTTCCATATAATTAAATTCAATCTCTATAAAGACTCCATGTTGACACCTTGCTCTTTAGTACTCAATGTTTAGGATCAACAAATCTATTCTTATAGGGATTACAACTCATGGCTAATTTATTTATGTGTTTATATATATTTACCTATATCATCACCCACTCTTCATTGTTTCTTTGAGTGCATCATCTGGTTATGAAAATTTTCTCCATCATTTTCCTTCTCAAGTACCAATCAAACATGGAAAACACACATACCATCTATAATTTTTCATGTTTCTCTATATACTTACTTACTTTGTGCTTTTACTTTTCTTGCATGAGCATTGTCATATGAAAATTTCACTTACAAACTCAAAGAACATGTTCTACCTTTCCAATTTTTGACACACTCCTCCATCTATACAATACTTCATAACAACTTATTAACACCAAATTTTAGAATATAAGAACCACATTGTGTTATTTAGTCTTCCATACCTAATTAAGGATCTATTTGCCTTGATTTTTCACAAATCTTATTGTTCTTGAATGACTCACAAGGAATAAATATAATCTATAAACCTTTTCATGTACTCTTTATTGATTTATAACTTCAACCTAAATCTTAGACTCTACAATTCAATACAACCACCTCAAATTTCTAGTAACATATCTAAATGAGCTCACTTTAACCTATTAAAACCGAGTTTTATATATAAAATATTCCATACATGTTTAAGAAATATAAAGTTTCAAACTCAAGTGGAACATAATGAGTAGGTTCTATAGTTTCAATTTAATCCCTTGGAAAGTTTCACAACCCCTAAAAATTTAAATTTTTGCTAAAACCCTAGGTAGAATTTATCTAGACCTAGAGAGAGGGAATCAAAGGTTTTAAATCCACACTTGCAATCTCAAATATTTAAATTGGAATATAGGGTCTATATGGATCTATTACAACTTTGTAAACATAGTTTGGTTTATATGACCGTTTACAATGCTCAAAAACCTAAGTTTACCTCAATTACATCAAATAGAATGCCCACACTATTCACTTATGCTTCCTACTTAGAAACTAGGAGTATATTGCTTACATAATATCTTTGCCTTCTTCTTAAAATGCATACAAACTATGTTATATAGTCCTCCCTACAAAAAATATTAGTGAAGGAAGTGTTCTTATAATATAAATCTGACTCCACTTAACCAAATAACATCTACATGGTTCCCTTTACCTTTCCTAAAACATACTAAGGTTTATTACCTCATGAAAATCTTCAAATATTTTAAAATAACTAGTCACATGATTTAATAATGATTGTATTCAAAAAAATTTAAGCATGTATAAGATATGAAACTACTATAAAACATCTTACACATTGTATTCCTCTATGTCATGACTTAAATTTACTTTCTCTCTTAATTAAAATCTTGGTACATACATCATATAACTTGTAACCTTATAACAATTTTGAAAACTCTACTTCTTGTTAAATGATACAACCCTATACTATTACCTTACCAAAATAAGGATTATCATTTATCTTACTAAAATGAAATTATATTTACTCCAAAGATTAAAATATCACCATACATTCATCGGTTCCATACAACCAAATCATACAAGAATATCATTAACTAGATTTCAAAGTCCATAACAATAACACTATGAGTTAAATCCATCACTTATATGTATTTATATGATCACCATGATTCCAAACAGACCTCGATCCTTCATATCTTTTACACTTATTTTTAACCTCTATAAACTTCTCTCACTCTAAATAACTCTCCTCCATTCTCATACATGCCTAAATGGAGGTGAATTACTAACTAACTTAGATAACCTAACCATGGTAAGAGATGAATATAAAATATGAAACCCTACTTGGATGGGTGAAAACACTTCACTTACATCACATAAGGTCATTGATAATATTTTCACATCATTATATGATTCAAAACTTATCATTAACCCTTCAAATTCAAACTAGCAATTCAGATATTTAAATAGTGAATTTTGGAAGGAAAGCCTAAAATGACCATTTTATGCACCATGGTACGTCCAAATAAGTTGGAACCTATGAAAAATGACTAAATTATGGCTTAAGCCTACATGAAGCAAAAAAGAAAACCAAATAAAATTATCTACATGTTTGATGCTCCTCCATCAAAGTACCTTAGCCCCATGGGTAGTTGTATACTTTAGCTATGATGGCATGAATATGATTAGAATAAGTCAGCTTAGAAAATCCCCTCGTTTATAATTTATGTGGTGGATAAGGATATTAGGAAAATGATAAGAAAACACTCTTCTTACTCAATTGAATATAAATTCACCCCATAGTTCAAAGTGAATGGAAATTTGACATTATTTTAGAAATGTTAATAGAATGAAAATTCTCTCTCTTCTCTCTCTCTCTCTCTCTCTCTCTAGTAATTCAAACTAGTAATTTAGATATTTAAGTAGTGAATTTTGTAAGTAAATCCTAAAATGACCATTTTATGCACCATGGTAGGTCCAAATAAGTTGGAACCTATGAAAAACAACTAACTGACGCGACTTAAGCCTACATGAAGCAAAAATTACTAGAAAAAAAATAAAATTATGTACATGTTTGATGCTCCTCCATCAAAGTACCTTAGCCCCATGGGTAGTTGTATACTTTAGCTATGTTGGCATGAATATGATTAGAATAAGTCAACTTAGAAAATACCCTTGTTTATAATTTATGTGGTGGATAAGGATATTAGGAAAATGATAAGAAAACACTCTTCTTACTCAATTGAATATAAACTCACCCCATAGTTCAAAGTGAATGGAAATTTGACATTATTTTAGAAATGTTAATAGAATGAAAATCTCTCTCTCTCTCTCTCTCTCTCTCTCTCTCTCTATGCATTAGTTGCTTGTGTGAAAAAAATGAATGTTTCTCTCTCTTTACCTCTCTAAAACCTAGAAAAGGATTATAATATGAAATATTGTGGAAAATATCGATATTTATCTCTCTCTCTAAACTATGATTGCATTGTATGATAACATGAATATATGTAATATTTTTGTTGACCCCCGATTACAAGTGGTAAGAGATGTATAAAAAATGTAAATGATTAGTGTTATTCAAGATTGAACTAAATTAACTCTCTTTCAATTGTATAATTAATTTGAAAAGGAAATTGGGTTGTTATCATGAAATATTTGTATTATTGTGTGCAGGTAGTTATACTTATTGTATCGAGTTGAAAAGGATTAAAATTTTTAATATTATATATGGAAATTATAAATTATCACGTACTTAAGAAAACTATGTTACATACCTATATGAATATTTTAAATATTAGAAACTATTTATCATTGATGGGTTGTAGATTTATACGAGAAAAAAATAATGTAATTAATAGAATGAAACAAAAAATAGTTTGATACTAAATTTTCTTCTAAAATTCTCATTACTTTTTTTCCATTAGTTAAATCAAAGCTATCTAACAAAACCATTAAACCATATAGGAAAGAACTTATGTAATTTTAAAATTAATGTTCTCTTATATGTGTAAGATGGGAATTTAGTAAGACTAAGCCCTACAATCCGATAAAGATACCTTGGTTTTGTTGTTTTTAATAGGCACCTTGTTCCATTGAGCTTTTTTCTGTGTGTTTCTCTAGAATACTTGTATTTTTGTATGAAAATTTTAAAGGATCGGATCACATGTGATCCTTTCTTTGTGACATGTCACTTCCATCCTAGTGATTATGGTTATTTTCCTTCAAACATGGCTTGTGCTCGGTAGATGTATATTGGACCTAGTTATTTTCTACCCTTGAGGGTAATGTGATCTTTTTCCTAGGCTCTCATTACCTCATTTTCTAATGTCACTTTGAAATGCACCCTTTGGAGAATGGTGTGATAACTCTCCTTAAATTGAAAAATAGAAATACTCTAGGTTGTGGGTTACCTGTAGGTTGGAGTAAGTCTTCAAAAGGATTTGGTTCCCTTAGTGCAACACCTAAACTAATTTCTATTTCTAAGGAAACTTTATTCTACAAAAACCAATAAGGAAAAGGGAGAAAGAAATAAGAGAAGAACTAAAAATGGTGATACACTAGAAATTTGTTAGGATCTTAGACTTATTAGAATCACACAGATAGACCACATGAGCTATGCACACCATACACTAACTACAAGTGACTATATAAAAAAAAAAAAGTTCATAAAAGGGTTCGGAGTTGAGTTATGATGAGATAAACAAGAGACAAAAAATGGCTCCACAACAAAATCCTACATGCTACTGGTTAAACATAATCTATGAATTGCACATTGACATAAAAATTCATGAAGTTGTGAATATTAAATTGTTAAATCAAGGATAAACACATATCATGAAGATAAACTAGGTTTAAAGCAAAATATGCACTAAATGCGTAAACTATAGAAGGTAAAAACATATTCTTTATTTCTCTAAGAGGTGGAATAAGCACAAATAATCACTCATGACCCTTTATTTCTCACTTAGAATATTTAATTACTCCAAAACATGAATGAAGAGTCCAATACCTTTTTAACAATGTGTTATGGATTTTTATATTAAATATGAGAGAAAGGAAGAAAGAAAAGATCATACATGAAAGTCTAGCTCATAAAAATAGAAAAACCATGTGTGCCCTATCATTTTTCTCTAAATATATCCCTACGTGTGAAAGGCGTGCATCCTACTTTATCTATTTCCTAAAATAGTCTTCATGCTTTATTCTTATTCAATCTTGTGCCCAAAATAAAAACTATGCTCCGAGAAAATAGGAAAACAACTTTTCCTCCACCTTTGCATGCTTTGTTCTATTATTAGAACTTATGGGTGACAAAACAAACTTCCCTTGCATTCCTTCATCTATTTCAACTTATCATGCATCATCTTTAACAAAGAGTGCTAAAAATAACATTAGTGTTTTGGAAAATAACAAAATAGAGAATTTCATTATTTGTTTATGGGTCACGTGAAAAATCCTTTCCTTTTTATTTCCCTTATCTTTTGCAGCTTTCTACACATGTTTTTTTTTTTTTTTTTGTGCCTTTGTATTTCTCACCTTTTGCACAAGCTTCCACACCTTCATCACATGAGCTTCATTTCCTTTGACATGCAGGCTCTTGTGAGGGTTTCTCTTTGTCATGTATTTTTTGAATGTCACCTTCACGTCTTTCAGTGTGTCTTTTTCTATCTTGTTTACTTTTTTGAAGCATGTGGCTTTTAAATGTTGCCTTCATAGATTTTTTTGTCTTGTTTACTTTACTTAAATATGTGGATTTGTGTGCGAGTTTCCAGAAAGGTTTCTATTTAAAATTTGTGTGGACTTTAACCCTACTTTTTTGTACAGGTCTTTCATATGACTGTCTTCTTGTGTCATGCAATTTATTCCTCCTTTGTCTAAGGAATTTCAAGTGGAATTCCACATGGTAGTTTTGTTTACTTGTTGAAGACACCAAATAATGTTTCTCCTTAACTTATATCTTTTTCCACCGATCCAAAATTGTTTAAGCATACAACTGAACAAGTGATCTGAATAAGCATGGGATATTATTTGGATAATAATTTGATGTCTTTCGGGGACATATTTATGCTAGATGTGAAGAATCCAATATCCTTGAAGCATCCATTGGACATGGAGTTATGTATCAATTGTAGTAACTCCTTGGAAACATTAATTTTATATTGCAAATACCTTTCAGAAACAACAATTGTGTTAGAGTCACATATTATAAAAAAACACACAAGAAAAGCACAAAAGGAATAGAGGAAATAAAACACAATAATGTGCGTGAAGAACTTGGAGGATATTAAACACAACCTACTATGTATAAGGGAAAAACATGACCTCAATAAAAAATTTTTAAGTACATCCCATTAACATGGATGGGAATCTCATCACCATTTAGCTTGGAGAATTGAAAGGCATTGTATTGTTTGCAACATGTAATCAAATATGGCACACTCCAAAATAATCAAATTTGGTACATCTACCAGGATTAGTTCATTCTTCATCCCACTTAAGCACAATGTCTCCTTCTTTGAATTTTCTTGCAATTGTTTTCTTATCAAAATACCTCTTTACTCACATGTAATGAAGTTCTATTGTTTTCATTACCTTGTTTTTTATTTCTTCCAACTCCATTAACTCTACAAATCTGATTTCCATTGAATCTTCTTCCATCATATCCATTTTTTTAATGAGGTCTAGAGTTAGTAACTCATTGGAAATAGGCAACCTTGCTTCTCTACCATAGACAAGCATGAAAGGATAATTTCCAATTTATCTTTTAGGAGTAATCTTATCATCCCATAAGGTTTATTTCAACTTTGTATGCCATGATCTATGATTTTCTACCATAGTTATCTTGATGATTCAAAGAATATTCTTATTAGTTGATTCAACCAAGCCATTCCCTTAAGGGTAATAATTGGATGATGTTGAGAGATGAATTCCAAGATTGACTACCCATGTAAAAATTTTGGTATCCAAGGAAATCTAATGTGCATTATCCAATATGATTGTTGTGGGGACACCAAATCTTGTGACTAGACTTTCATAAAAGTCTAAAATTGAAGTCTCATTTACTTCTTTCAAATTCATTGCTTCTATCCATTTGGTGAAGTAATTTGTATCCATAAGAATCCATTTCTAACATGCACTAGAATGTGGATTGATCATTCTAATAAATTTTAATCCCCATTGCATGAAAGTATGATTTACCTAAATTGTTTGCAGAGGAAGATCTGTTAAATTTTGTTTCTCTACAAAATTGACACACTTTGCACATTTCCTTACCCATGCATGAGAATATTTGAATAAGTTTGGCCAATAATAACTAACTCTCATAACCTTCAAGGATGTAGCTCTTGGTGCAAAATGGCCATCGGATATACCTCCATGGAATTCTTCCAAAACATGTTCAATTTGATCTGAATCAATGCATCTTAAAAGAACTCCATTCACATATTTTTTCTAAATAACATGTTATCAAAAAGAACATAAGGAATGGAATGTAATCTAAAATACCTTCTTTTTGCTTTATCCAAACCCTGTGGGCATTGTCCAGTCTATAGAAAATGGATCATATCTTGGGTCCAACTATGAGGTGAAATGATGGATTAGTTTTTTTGGATGATCTTGAAGCACTCAAATTTGATTCTTATCATCATGAAAATTGAAGCTATTTTTCACACAGTCCTCTTCCTCTAACCAACTTAGTGACTTTAATATCAACATCATATTCCATCACTTTTGTGATCTAACCTTATTTTATCATTCAAATCCTTTTTAAAGAAAAATATTTAACACTCATATGGGAAACCATTAAATGAATCTTGTTGTTAAAAAGCATATGTTTGAATTTCTTGAGGCTTCTAATGAATGAAAGAAATTTTTATCAACGAAAAATACTTCACCTCATAATATTGTAACCCTTGACTGAAATAACCAATTGGATGCTCCAATTTGTCATCATTTTGTTACACCATCATAACAGAGATTGTGTCATTTACTCCAAAAGCATATAAAATAAAATATCTGCTAAAATATGGATTAATAATCATTGGGTCTTGTTTAATAGCATGTTTAATTTCTTTGAATTCATTCTTCCTTATATCTTCCAACTAAAAATTGTTCTTCTTCTTGAGCATTGAAGTTAGTGGCTTCATAATATTTGAAAATCTATAATAAATGTTATGATAAAATTAATTCTTCCTAAATAAGCTTTTCAATACATTCTTGTGATTAGGAAAATAAAAAGACAAAATTACACTTACTCTTTTTGCGTCAATTATGATTCCTTCCTTAGAAATAATGTGACCTAACAATTCACCCTCATGGATTGAAAACACTCACTTGTTTGGATTCAATAAAACACCATATTGTTTGCATCTTTCAAAATGTGTTTGAAGATGAATCATGTGATCTGCAACATGCTTGAGAAAATAGTTATATCATCCAAATAAACAAGAACACAATTATTGATTATTCCTTAAAATGTTAAGTCCATTACGCGTTGAAATGTGGCTCCTACATTTTATAGTCAAAATGAATTTTAATATACAAATATGTGACCCATTTCATATTAATTGTTTTTTAAAGTGACTTGACTCTTGAACCAAAATTTTATTATAACCAAAATAGCCATCGAATAATGAGAAACACTTTGAACCTCCTACCTTTAGCAAAATTTACTCCATTAATGGTAGTGGGTAATGATATTTTAAATAAGCTTTGTTTAAATATCTTAAATCCATGCATAAGTTTTGTATCTCTCCATTTTCCCCCTCACGAGAACCAAATTGGCAACCCAAAATTTTTGCTTAATGGGGAAAATAATTTTAGCTTTGATCAACTTATCCATTTTTTTCTTCATCAATTGTTAAATTTTAGGATTGACAAGTCTCTTCTTTTGTCAAACCGTTTTGGTTTTTAAATCCAATTCTATTATATATTGAGATAAATCTGGATTAAAAACCTTTAATTCACCTTATCTCCATGCAAAAACATCATGAAATTCATGATATAGTTAGACAAAATCAATCTTCTCATTGTTATTACATACCTTACCCAATTTGAATGCTTTGTCATTGCCAATGCTAATTTTTTTGTAATCATCTTGTTGATCATCATATTGGACTTCTCACTTCTAACATGATCATTAGTGTAAAATATGGATTCAAGAGTAACCAAAACTTGAGGTATTTTGTTAGATTTCAGCTGAATAATTTTATCATTATACTATTTTATAATTTATCTTGATATTTGAATGAAAACTCAACTTCCTCTTGCAAGAAATTTACATTTTTTGATTTGATTCAAACATTTTCCAATTTATATTATTTTCAGAGATAGAAGGCCTTACAACTATCTTGATATATTGTTTTTTTATTCTTTTAATCTTATCCGAATATCAATCTAACCACCAATGGCATCCATCCTATCTGCATGTTTGTTCTTCACTCTAGGAATAAATCAAACATTGAAAGCATCAAAATATTCTATTAAATCCCATACCCTATTCTTATAGGATCTCAAAAATTTATTCTTAGTTACATCATGTCCTCTAATTTGGTTAACCACCAACTCACTGTCACCAAAAACTTGCAATTAATTCACTCCTTTCCTCCTTCCCACTTTGAAGACCATGCACAAGAGTTTCATATTCAATTTGTTGTTAGTGCAAGTAAACTGAAATATCAGAGCTGAGAAATAATTTTCCTTTATTGGGGAAATCAACATAATTCCTCCACCTACTCCATTCTTTCTTCTTGATCCATAAAAGTATAATTTCCACAAACCTTCATCTTGTTGATCTATTTTTACAAGGTTAGGAATAATAGCATTTTTCTCATGCAAATAATATGTTCGATACTTTCTTCTTCAATATATCTATGTGTGTGTGTGTGTGTGTGTGTGGATGAGTATCATGATTTTTATTTTCCTACTCATCAAGCAATAAATATAGAATTCCCTTAAAAGTGTGGTTGGATATTCATCAACTAGGTGGTCTTTTTCATCTATGATCATACAATTTGAGTTAATGACACTAAGAACATAAGATTCTATGTGATTTTTGATATTGGTTCAAACCTCATGGTAAATTTTGTGTCATACCTCATTATAAATAACACGTGAGACTAGTATGACAATAAATAGCCCCCATAATTTTCTCATAAAATATCTAGAAAGATAGAAGGAAAAGAGAGGAGGAAGATCAATGATAAAAACATCTTGAGGAATGGATAATTTGGGGCATGTGTGCAAGGTTAACTTCATTCCTCGTAATGAATCCAAGGGTATCTACATGTGTGTTCCATCAAGCTTAAATACTCCTTGAGAAAGAGACTCATAATCTACACCAACCTTTCAATAATTTTCTTAGGCATAACTAAACTATAGGCCTCGGGATGAATCGTGCAATTGTGAACTAGATTCTAGCCTATGATCAAAGAACCATAGAAGGTATATGGATAAACATGAGTTTTTTTCTTAATCTTATTTCAAATCTAGTGTATTGGTGAGAAATACCTTAGATGATTATTTGGATGGTTGGTTAGAGAGATCGAGCTTAGAAAAATCTTCTTGCAAGAGATATTTTTGTCTAGGAAGAGATAAGGAATCCCATATTGACATATTAACTTTGGTTTGCTTCATATAATCAAGGATATTAAATTATGGAGTACTAACCTTTTGTTGTACTTTTCTAACAGCAACACCTTCTTGAATTGATGGCATGGAGATTAGGGTCTCTTGTTGACTTTGATATTTTGTAGACTGACTTCTTTGATTGCTTTGTGTTAGAAGCACGAGGGACTTAGAGGGGGGTGAATCAGTCCTACAATAAATTTCTTTTCATTTACCAAACCATACATTTATCCATTACATTGTATATGCAACATCCATTGATCATGTGTGCTTATTAAGATATGCAAAATCAACCACAAGAGCAAGAAAGTAAATTACTCAACACAAAAAAACCATATGTAAGTGGGAAACCCTCATGGGGAAGAAAAACCATTGAAACTCTACTTATACTACTCAAAGAAAAGTAATTTAGTGAAGCACCAACTTCACAAGGAGCACCAACCCCTAATTTATTAGAGCACCAACCCCTAATTTAGTAGAGCACCAACCCTACAAGGAGCACCAACCCCTAATTTATTGAAGAACCACTCCAAAGGATGATAAAACCCCTAAGGATGACTAAGCGGCATAGTTTCAAATCGGGACCACAATTTATGTCTAATATGATCCAAGATTTCACAACATATTACCAAATCAATCATAGGAAGTCATCTCCTTATCACCCACAATCAAATGGACAAGCTGAAGTAACAAACAGAGAATTGGAGAACATCCTTACCAAAACAATTGAAGTCGGAGGAAATATTGGATAAAAGACTACTTTAAGTTGTTTGGGCTTATAATACAACTTGGAAAACTACAACAAGGTTTTCACCATATGAATTAGTCTATGGGAAAAATCCCTTATTGCACATTGAGTTCAAACTTCAGACATTGAGGACAATAGTCAAGGTGGGAATTGAGTTGGATGCAGCTCAAAAAGAAAGAATCCTTTAACTCAATGAGTTGGATGAATTGAGTATGGAAGCACTTCAGCAAACAAAATAATCCAAGATCAAAGGAAGCAATGACATGACACACATATCAAGAGAAGGAAATTCAAAGTAGGAGACTGGGCATTGTTGTTTGATTCTAAGTACCAATAATTCAAGGGTAAATTGAGAACCAGATGGTTGGGACCCTATCAGATTGAACATATATTTGACAATGGTTCTATTCAATTACTTCCCATTGATGGCAGCAGAAGAACACTCTTGGTCAATGGACATAGGTTGAAACTCTATAGGAAGCCTCCCACTAAGGATGAATTCTTGAGGAAGATTAAAGTAGACAAAGAATTTGATCATATGGAAGAACCCATTTCTTCCAAAATGATCAAATAACTAGATGATAGATCTAGAATAAAGGGAAGAAAATGAAAACCAGTAAATGGTGTTTTCTTCCCCCCAAAAATAAAAAATATATATATATATATATTCTCTCAAAGGTCAATTGAAAACCAACAATGGTGGTTGACCTCTTCTTTTGGCTAATTCAAATAAAAGGGAATTCTTTTGAATTCCAACTGTCTTATCTAACCATGTTTTGTTCCACTTGTAGGAATGACGAGTCATCATAACAAAAGGATTACATCATCAAGGACAATAATTATATCTTTTAACTTATTTAGGGTTAAATTAAATGTTTGCATGTGTGATTTGACTTAATTTAAAAGTTGGTATGATGAGTCATCTATTTATACATTATGATTACAAGTGAGTAATCATGAAGATGATATGGATGGGATAAGTGGCGGCATGGTTATTATTGGTAATCATTAAGTGCAAAATCAAGTGAAATAAGTTGCAGAGAGATTTTGGAGAAGCAACAAATTAAGCTTGTATTCTGCAACAAAGAAATAGAGGATTCTACAGCTAAGAACAAAGGTTCCGCAGCTAAGAACAAAGGTTCCGTAGCCAAAGTCATTAGTTCCATAGCTAAGCAAGAAGGCCTGCAACCGATTTGCACATAATCAAAGGAAACAAAACTCGAGCCGATATGGGGATTAAAAATAAATTAGAACCAGAGGATGATTCCTAGCTGCTCACGGATGAAGAAGTGGCATCTATCTTTGAGCATGCAGGATGGCTAGAGTTCCTGAAGAAGTTTTCAAAGTATAATGATGAATTAGTAAGATAATTTGTCATAAACCTAGAGCAATCCAGGACAAAGGTGAGAAATATCTTTATTCCTTTTTCGTAAATACAATAAGTAATGTGTCTGGAGTGCCAATTGTGCATGTCCCACATCCTGCCAAAGGGACATTGAAAGAACTAGTTGAAATCCTACTACAAGGAGGAGAAACTGAACCCCAATACATCTATAATACAAAGAAAATCATAAAAGGGGTTAGAAGGGCCAGTTTTCCCAAACCCTTTGACAGGTAGCATTTTTGATAGTGAAATATTTAACTTGTGATGGTCAATTTGGGTCCAGTAGGGAAATAAGTCCTAAAAATGCTCATATATCTGAAGTATGGATCCACAAAACCTGAGTACATAATAAACCTTCCAGGGTTTCTTTTTTATTCTATCCAGACCATGGCCCAAAGGTATTCTTAGGGTGTTGGGACAATAAGGCATCATGGGATAATTCATTTAGTATGCCAACACCATTTTCTGTCAAAGAAAAATGGAGAAGAAATTTGGGAAAAGTTTCTTGGCAAGTTCAAGAAAAACCCTAATATTATCAGAAGAACAATACCAACTCCATTTTCTCCTTCAACTAATTTGGAAATTGATGCCCTTGTAGAAGAATAGAAGGAAGTGGAAAGAGAGAGTATACCAAAAAGAAGAAGGTCTGTGAGAAGAATCAAAACAACAGAGCCTTCTATGCCTTTGAAGGAAATTCCTTCTTCTATAGCAGCTTTAGGGAGCCAATATATGTCTCTGATGGTGATAGCTCACCTGTACAAGAGCAAGAAACAAGAGTAAGAAGAAGCTCTAGAAAGAAATCCACCACTGGGCATGTTGAAATTCCCAGAGAAAGAAAATTCATAAAAGGACAAGGGAAACCCCAGAGGGAAGGAGTGAACAGGAAAAGATGGAAAAGGAAGTTGTATTTTTGGGCAGCATGGCCATGACTCCTCCTGAACCAAGCCAAGATGAGATGGATAGAGGAGATGAGAGACTTGAAGAGCAAGAGTTTCAAGAATTGGCTAAACCATCAACATTTCCACAAGAAGAAGAAGAGTTGGCATCCTGGAGAAGAAAAGGAAAATTTCCTTTGATAGAGGAAGAATGCTCAACTCCTCAAGTAATTTTAGAGGAAGAAGAAAGACATCAGGTTAAACAGGCTTTATTCTTGTCTAGAGCAGAGCTCATTATCAGAGAAAAGGATGAGGAATTGGATTTCCTCAAACTCAAATTAGAACAAAGGGAAATGCTCATTGGAGAGCTAACAACTTAGCTTGCAGCCAGATCGAGGAGTTATCAATAATTAAGAAACAACTGATAGAAAAAGAGGAAGAATGTCAGACTTCCAGAAAATAGAATGTTGTGTCCACAGTCTCTACACAGACTGAGTTAACCTATTTTCCACTCAAACAACTATGGAATGACACCTACAGGGAACTCAGAGAAGCTAAAACATCAAATGAAGATTTGAAGACCAAGATGGAAGAAGAGAAGAAGGCAAGAAAAGAGTGGGAAGAAAAGTTTTATAAGGAAGAAGGAAACAAATATAAATGTCTTGCAAAAATTCATATGGTTTGCATTATGAGTGAAAAATTGCTTTCTTGCAGGAGGCCCTCTCCTGCATATAGTGTGTTTTTAGAGAGTAGTTCATTCGGCCGACAAACATTATGATTGCATGTGGACTTCCACATGAACTAAAGGATGAATCTGAATTCATGACAACTTACTCTCTATCTAGTCTTGAGTAGAAAAATCTTCTATGTGAATTTTATCTTTGTAATTTTATGCTAGAGAAAATACAAGATTTATGATAAATTTGTATGTGGGGAGAGCCATCTCAATGCATTTGTCTCTATTCTGCAAAACCAAATTACATGGAAGGAAAGGGAATATGAGTTTTTATTGAAAGCTAGCTCAACTAGTCTCTATATGAGAGCTCACTATGGTAAACCTTCTGCCTTCCTCATACATTTTAGAACTCATGCCTTTGATGAGAGATTCAAGACACATTATTTTGCCATTCTACAAAAGAGTATTGATGCCTTTACCTCCTATGAGGAGGAGAAGTTTGAAGATATTTATGAAGGATGCTCAAAGAGGTGGGAACTCCTTATTGTTTCCTTGAGAAGAAGGGAAGTAATATCCCCTACAAATCTGATTTGGAGTTTAGAAAGGGAAAAAGTGTTATGCACAATAATTCCTCATATCAATGAGACCTACAGGAAAATATGGATGGGAATGTGAACAAGGCCCCTCTACTTCTCACCCCCATGTCTCTTTGGAAAAACAAAGAACCTCAAGATCCTACTAAATTTAAAGAGTGGGAGAGGAAAATAGAAGCAGGAGCTGGGTACAATACCTCTAAGTTTAAGCATTGGAAAATCCAGTTTCAGCCATTTGATCTGAGCAATCAAATGGAATGTAGAACATATAACCCCACTTTTGAAGAATGAAGTTTGTAAAGGGACTTACAAACAAGTAAGTTTGGGGAAATGATGAGGCCAAAATATGCCCGATTAATGTATAATATATGATCTCATCTTACTCTCCTTTTTATTAAGTTTGATTGCATTTTGTGACTTTTATTTGATCTAATATGAGTTAGGATGTAATTGTTTGTCTTTTGATTGATTGTGATTCTAATGTTAAAAGCTTTGAAATTCCTGACGAAGTGTGTGTTTGAAATTCAGTTTTGTAATAAAGCAAGTCTAATTAGTTAAAGAAATGAAGTATGTAGCATTCAATATGTTTTTGGTAGCATCTGTTCTAACACAACTTAGTTCCGGAACTTCCAAGCTAGTTCCGAACTCCATTACATAGTCATCATCTAGTTTTAGAACTTTTGGACTTAGTTCCGGAACTCTAGTATTTAGTTTCAGAATTTTTAGACTTAGTTTTAGAACTCCTGGTATAGCTCCAGAACTCTCACGGTTTTGATCCTTAACGATTTCCTATGGTTCTGGAACTTCTCTAAGTTCTGGAACCAATGAAAGTTAAATATTTATTTTAAACACATCCAGGAGATTTTGCATCAACGAACCTTTCAATCAGGAAAGGATGAGAAGATCTCTGAACTCAGATCCAAGGATAGTTATCTTATAGCTATCTTATTAGCCCCAATCCGACTCAACATCTATTCTGGGCACGATTTGATTTCATTAGAATCGTAGAGACAACTATGATTGTAAATGTATATATAAGTAGACCTGCAGTAGATAGAAATAAGAAGAAATAGAGATAGAACAAAGAAGAGAGATATAGACTAAGTACACAGATCCAGTACGTTTTGTAATACCGAATGTTTTATCAATAAAATAGCCATTCCTGTTTGAGAGAATTATGAGTTGTTAAATCCTGATTCAAGGAGGAGCAAGGGCCCACTCCCCCAAGGACCAGGATATTCATTTATTTGGTATTTATATTTCTTAAGCAAATAGTTTAGATTTGTTAATTCTATATTGCTTTAATTATTCTAGTTAAACTCTATTGTATACTTGTTCTGTAGGTGTCTAGATAGATTCTTATTTTCTCTTGCAATCGTTTTTAAAGCATTCTAAGTTATGTGTGTTTATTTCCAACAACAAGTGTGTTTACTTTTAAAAGCAAGTGTGTTTATTTCCAAAAGCAAGTGTGTTTATTTCCATTCTAAGTGTGTTTCCTTTCAGCAAAGCTTTCAGTGTGTTTACTTTCAGCAAATTTTCATAGTATGATTTAAATAAGGTTTTACCAAGAAGTCCTTAAGACATTGAAAAGATCCCCTAGAAAATACAAAAACTAACTACAACTACTAGATCAATAGGATTACTCTTGTTGCATATAGCTTTAGACACACCCCTGGTTTGATATGACATCAACAAGAAGTTGATTAAATGAAGGGAATAACGACACCCATTAAATAACATGAGGCCATACATTTTCACATCTTGTGGTAGCATATTTATTATAATCGACAAGGATGAAAATTTCATGCAGACTAGTTTTTCTCGGAGTTTCCATTGGTGTACATGATGTGGCTATGCCTAATGATTATTTAAATGACACATTTGGATTGTACACCACGATGACACCTTCACAAGTATTTTGTATTTATTATGTATGTTACAAAAATGAGTAATATGTATGCTAAATTTAAAATATTTATATTTGAACTTGGTCAAATTTATTAATTTACACATATATGCACTAGTATTACATCACAAGAGGCACATCATCATCCTAACCACATATTTCTACTATGATGACAATGTTTACTTTTATGGAGGTAATTTAGAATGTTATGAAATTTTCATGTACATATCAATAGTGTTATATAGTTCATGTATATGTATGTATGTTCTTTTGTGTGTGCACGTGCACACGCGTGTGCCTGTGCATGTTTTTTGTATGTGTGTGCATGCACGTGTGTACGTGAATACGCATGCGCACATGTGCACGTGTTTGTTTGTATGCTCAACTAAAAAATGATACATTGTTCATAAAGTTGATGACCACACATGACCTTCCATCATATTTGGAGGCATGAGTAAATAAAGGTGTTGTTGCTTTACAATTTTTTTGTGCAAAACTCACTAAGGTATCATGAATTGTATATTTTGTATCAGTGTTATTCAAATTATGAAATTATTTTAAGAATGCCTTATTATGCCACAAGTGTAGATAGTTGATGTGAATGCATTATGTATGTAGAATTTACCCCCAATATTTTAGAAAATGAGGTAGTGTTTACTTTCTTATATAGGGTTCCATAGATGATTTATCTAATAAAGGTCAACCCAAATGAAGTATAAGACCCAAATAAAGATGTAAATTTGAAAGTTAAGTTGGAAGCATTTTCGCTCCAAGACTATACAAGTAGGTCAAGACCGGATGTATAATACTAACCAATCTGCATACCATGGCTACTAGAGCAAGAAATATGCCAAATGAAGTTTGGAGCTGATAAATTGATGTATTTATATTAATTTTGTGTATTGTATTCTCATGATGTGTCGACATGTTAGTGTGTAAGGATAAACAAGCTAAACAATCGATCTTCAAAATTGGTAAGTGGAATGGAGAAGTTATATTTATCATATCAAGAGTGCATAGTCAAATCAAGGGTTGTCAGAGTGTAAATTACCAAATTTGAGTGTTTACAACTAGATCTTAATTCAACTATAAACATTTTTGGCTTCCATTTAAGCCTTTTACCTATATATTTTTTTTCCTAAAATTAAAATCTTGGACACAATATTGTCTATTTTTTCCTCATCCTCTTGGTTCTATTTAAACCACTCTCAATGATTCTTATAAATTTTCATCAAAAAAGTAATATCTCTTGAATTTATTTTAATAACTTGACATTCTCTCATGGAATAACAAATATCTTGAATGCACATTTTTTAGTAGAAGACATAAAAAGTGAATATTTTCATCATATTTACTTTTATTGCAGTCACTAAATCATGCACTTTGAGTCGATATTAAGTCCATGTATCATACTACTATTCATATGATTCTTGAGTAACAAGAGTAATAATTAACCCATGTATTTGTCCAATTTTTATATTCCTTGTTGTCATATTTTCTATCTTACGCCTACACTCACCTAGTCGGTTTTGACATCATTTTTTCTAACTCTAATCCTAGCCTAGACCGGGTGCCCCAAGTGCCTTGGTCCCATTCTAGGTGCTCTGATCCTCTTTACACTTTACTTGCATATTTTGGGCACTTTCTAGCCGTTTGAGCTTCTTATCTTTTTAGTGGTTGGCCTTTTCGGGGTTAATTATGAAATTAGAACAAGAGAACCATATAAATATAAAGTTATGTGACCATAATGAGGGACCAAACACTAAACACTTACTATCACACATCTAGGTTGCATCCATCAAAGACATCTAAAGCTACATTTGCATCCATCTAGCTCCATCAAAAGGCACACAAGGCTGGTTCATCTACATCACACTTCATAGGAGAGGAGTCTATTTTTTCCATGCACACATTTATTACATTCTACATCTAGTTATTTCTTACTACTTGACAAAGTGTGACTTGGAATAAAGCAGCCTAGGGCATGATTTTCACACACACACACACACACACACACACACTAGAACTACATTGGGTCTCAGATGTAGTGCAACACTCAGTTAGCAAGTCCACCATTTTGGCAAATGAGACAGACGACCCCCTTCATATGCATCTTTATTTTTAGGAATTTGATGTTTGTCTTGGGTTTTTACATGTTTATTCTTCATCTCTGATTTAAAACAACATACAACCGAGTTTAGTGAAGCTGGTGTGACAAGAAGAAAACACCGGCAGTCACTTGGTGACATCCCAGATAAGGGTTTCGTGCCATTTCCGCAGACCAGGACACCCAAGTTCTCAACAAGGAACCCACAAGTGCCCTTTTCGATTCCCAGTGCCCTAGTCCAGTCAAAGAGCTCAAATCTATCCTTTCTAGAGCTCTTGTGTGGTCGTTCCTACCTTTTTATTCTGTCACCACTATAACACGGTCCTGAATGGTCATCAAATTAGCTATGCTCTTTTCAACTCTCTTTTCTCATTAGGGTTTTCATATTTTTACTTGCTTAGTTGTTGGGTCATTTCCTTTATTCATTTAGTTGTTATTCACTACTTTGCATGATATCCGATTACACTAGAATAGTAGTATATTTTCATATTTTAGTTAATCATTTATGACACCTCTAAAAATAAACACAATAACTATTAAGTGTCATAAGCTACAAGTTTTAAGTATTCCATTAACCATCATAGTTTCATGGATCTCACTTTGCAGTTAAAAACCAATCTTTGTAAAATATATAGTAATTTAATAGAATCAACTTCAGTCCCAACGTCAAGTGAGAAATATAATATGAGGGAAAACATTGCATAGATTAGGGGAAAGGACCCTATAGTTGTGCATTCACCAAAATATGTACATTTGTTTTCACCATAGGTTGTTGAAAAAGTACCAATAGTTGTTCACTTTTTGATTGATGCCATTTTTAAAGAGCCAATAACAATGTGACTTTAGTGCCCACCTCTTTTCGGAATCAGCCATTTGCTTTGGCTCATTTCGTTTACTATACTTGAGATATCGATTTAGCACCATTTTTATATTATGTGGTTCATTATGGAATATTTGGTGACACATGTGATTTTTTAGGACACGTGGTGCCAATCTAGTATTATGATCATCATCTTAGTTTTCTTACACTTATATGGTTATGGATACTGCATGAGACGTGATGCAATTAGTTTATCTTATATATGATGGATGGATACTAATGTTGTTGTATACTTTGATATCATTGGTTGATAATGGTAACTTAGATGTCATCATGCAATATCTTAGATGGATCTTATATCTTTATTTACTACGGATGCATGTTGTTAGAGTATGTTTATCTCATTTTGATATTGATTGTTGTATAGATTAGAATGAATATGCATGATTGGTTTAATTATCGATATATTGTTATTATTCTCTGATTTATTGTATCAAGCATGTATGTTTAATGTGTGAGATTACATGTCACATAAGAGAACATGGGTTTCAGAGTTGCACCTCAAGTTGCACAAGCAATTAACTGGACTGGAAAATCCTAAGCCATGCATGATCTTTGAAACACATATTTAGACACCCTTAGGGATTCCTAACTTACCTATGTTAATTTAATTTGTTGATCCATGTGTTAAACTAGTTTAAGGACCTAATGGTCCCCACATGCATTAGTGATGTTATTATGTTAGTAATCTTGTTGTTAGTGGTTTGAGACTACCTAATCATCATTTGGGTGGGCCCCACCACCTATTTCTTTGAGCCACTTTACCCAATCTCGAATTTGGGCTAAATGTGGCATTTGTAAGGGTCTCTTTTCACATTGGGGTCTCCCTTACACTGAAATGGGCCCCTTGATCCTACCTATGGGTAGGGGGTCTCTTTTCAAGGTCAAATGAGATTTTCCTCCCATTTGACCCCTCTCTTGTCACCATCTTGTAAGTGTGGTTGATTTTTGTGATTTCTTAAAAGTTGAAGTGTGTTGGATTATTGGCTTTTTAGGAAATTTGGGAGATTACTTCCTAAATGTGTTTTGTTTTATGTCAATTGAGATTTTGGAATCTTTTGGTTGAAGAATGAGATGGGTGACACATGTCACTATCTCATTTATGAGGATTGGAATTTGATTCTTATTTTTATACCTCCTCATGGAGAGGGGTATGGACTTTGGCTTGTCATTTTTACTATTAGAGTTGGAGAGAGCTTGGAGCTAGGAGCTTGGAGCTTGAAGTGCTTGGATTGTTTTGGAGAGGGATATCTTGTTTTGAGGTAGGCCTTCATGCCTCTCATTTTTGCTTGATTTAGTATGTATTGCAAAATTAAAATGGTTGTTTAAATATGGTATTAATTGCATGCTTGTTGTGGATGTTTAGTAAATATTGTTTTCTTTTATTTTCTCCATCCATCCTACTTGAGGTGGATTTTGGAGTGTAGGGGAAGAGGGAGGAAACCCCTCTTACACCACATGGCTTGATGGGCAAGCCATGATGGTCTTTATTTTATTTCCTCCCCTCATATGGTTTGATGTGGAAGATGACTGTTCATATGGTTTGAACCTCATCTTCCATCCTTGATAAGGAAACCATGCTTGGTTTGAAAATCCTTACAAGGAGGAGGCTTGGTGTTTGGGATGGAGTGATAAGGAGGGTATTATGGAGATTATTTTGGTGTTCTTATGGTTGGATCACAATATGGTTTATAATGGGCTCCTTACCACTCTTCCCCATTGAGGAAACATGGAGTCTCCTCTTGTGTTTTTGTGGTTGCTTTGATTGGTTTGTCATGGTATATGGTGTGTTTGTCATCCTATGTCTACCCCCTTACTTGTGAAATTTTGAGGCATGCATTCTCTCTCTCCCATGGGCTTGGAGGGAGGCTAGCATGTCCTCCATTGGTGGAGATGACATGTGATGATGCCATTTGGTTGGGTGGAAACCGAGCTTCTTTCTCTTGTGCATCGAAGTCTTTCATATGGATTGAAACTTAAAAAATATGTGTAGAGCTTGGAGGAGAAAGCTTAAAGTTTTGGCCATGTTGTTCCCCATTTTGGGAGGCTTGTATAGTTGTATTTTAAAGTGTTATGAGTAAAAGTTAGGATATCTTGGTATCTTACCTTCTCTCTCTGAGAGAAGAAGAACTGTGACATTGTATTGTAATGTTCTTGTAATCCTAGATTATACGAATCTTACCATTTTATTCTTCCCCGTATATGGTTCCTTTGTTCCTCTGAAAAGCTCTATATTTTGAGTCTCCCATGCTCTGTTCCTTCAAAACTCACATTTTCCCATTTCCTCCATTTTCCACAGTCAAGATCTGTTTTGTCCCTCTTGCCATTTTTCCCTAAATACTCAAAGAGAAATGAGTTGATGTGTCCCTAAGGATCGTGTTTGAGCCTTGAACAATTCTAAATTCTCTTGTCCTTGAAGAAAACCTCATTTTCTGGCTCAAATGGATGTTTCTCTATGTTTTACGGTTTGATGGGTATTTCTCCCAGTCAAATTTGCATCATTCAGTCAATAGGGAAATGTGGCACCTCTTGGTTGGATGCGGATCAGCTTAATACTTCAAAATTCTATAAAAAGCCTCAACTTTAAAATGTGTCCACGTGGAGGAATGACGCTCGTTTGAGAATCAAATTTTTGGTTTGGCTTTGAAGTAGCACCGGAGGAGGACACATGGAGGGTTGGTAGGAAAGAGACACGTGGAGGCTTCCATTTGGGTTTCCCATACTTAGACAAATTTCAAAAGGTTTTGGGAAGTCCAGGACACGTGGAGGAAATGACACTCATTTGAAGATCTACTTTTGGGCTTTGCCTTGGAGTAGCACCAGGAGGACACGTGGAGGCTTCCACTTGCTTTCCCATACTTAGACAAATTTTTATGCAGATGGAGTAGTTTTGGTGGAATAGGGACACGTGGCGAGCTTGTGCTCATTTAGGGTCTTGCTTTGGGCACCATCTTGAAGTTGTGCCATGGAGACACGTGGAGGAACCACGCATGTTCGGGGATCGGCCCTTGAGTTTCATTTAAAGAAGCGCCAGGATGACACGTGGAGGCCTCTCACTCACTTTGCATTTTACTTAGACTTTTCAATGGCCAAAAGGAGACTACCTCGGAGCTTGACAAGTGGTGCCTTCCACTGAGCTTCAAGCCTTCAAAAAAAAATTTTTCGAGAGGGACACGTGGCGAGCCCACGCTCATTCAAGGTATCAAATTTTTGGGACCACCTCAAGGTGCGCCATGTGGTGACACGTGGCAATTTGAAAAGTCATAAGGGGGGGGAGGCGGACCATCGGAGGCAATTCAAAATTTTCACTCTTTTCTTCATAAAGGTTAAAATAGCAAAAATGGCCCATGAGCCCGATGGGAAATAGTCAATGTTTTCCCGGTCAATGGCGGAGGTGCGGACCCACGGAGGAAAATTGGAAAATTTTCCTTTTGAGAAAAAAGAGTTAAAAGTAAAAGGGAAGCATAGTTCCACTTTGGGACCCACATTGGGACACGTGTCAAAAGTATTTCTCAAGGGTGGAGCTATGGGGAAAACTTGGAAAATTTTCCTTTTTCCAAAAAGAGAGTCAAATGGTAGAATTTCTCCGCATTTCTTTTGGGGCCCACCTCAGGACACGTGTCGGCCCATTTTCGTGGAGTGGGGAAAAATGGGAAATTTTTCCATTTTTTCAAAAGGGTCAAAAAAGGTCAAAGGAAGCCCCCGAGCCTATTTTTGCATCTTCCACGTGGATGACCCACATTCAAAATCAAAGATCAATGGCTGTTGAGTGTCTAAATCTGATTTTCCCCCATTTTTTCTAAAACTCTGGGAGTGTGAGTCTTCATGATTTCTTGCTATTTTCTACATGCCAAATAGAGGAGAGTTAATTTTGATATCTAGAGTTTGGTGGGAGAGATCTGGAGATGTCTTTCACCATTAAAATGGTCTGACTCTCAAGCCCGATCTGGTTTTCCATTTTTCTTCTCTCCGAGCAGCATGCAAGGGGTCAGATTTGATTGATATGGGGTGGAAGTGGTTGGAATGGATGGAGGCATGTTTTTTCTTGAAAAAGAGAGTTGAATGCGGGAAGAAATCAAGAGATTTTTCCCTCGAGCACTGGAGACTTTTGCAGATCTGATTATGTGAATCACGAAAGAATCATGGCAAGCACTGTGCATTTAAAGTTTTTGTCTTTTGGGAGGAAGGGGCTCTGTTGGAAATGTTATAAATGGCACAAATTCATCATGTGCAAATGGTTGGGAGTTTTTGGAAAGATCAGGACTGATTTTCTCCAGCAAAAAAAGCTTGTGAGCCCATCCATTTTGAGAAGCCATCTAGAAGCTTGTATATCTCTCTTTGTGTCAAATTTGATCATGTCAAGGTGGTTGCAAGTGTACAACCATTGAAAAGCTTTGAGATTGTTCTAGAAACTTTCCCTTGCTGATAAATTTGATCAAACTTTGAGTTATTATGTATGTTAATCTTGAGTAAAGTGTATTTATTTCATCTCTGAATGCATACGAGTAGTTTTTCTTGTTTCTATTGCAATCTTGTACCAAAATATAGTCCAATCACATAGGTCTCAATCCTTGTGATAGTTTAGTGGCATCTGTAATTTCATTTCTCAGAAGAGCCTTCATCTGGGAATGGGATAAATGGTTTAAAATCACTTTTCTTTCATTTTTGTTGATAGAGATTATCTGTAAGCCTCTGGTGTACCTCAGGTGTGACTTGGTTTAAATCTTGGTGCTTTATTGGGTCCTTTGACTCGAGCCTTCATGATAGAATCCCACAAGGTTGTGTGAAAGAGTGCTGATCTGGGCCTCCATTGAAGCACATATTCTAGTTGAGGAAACAATTTAACTTTTTGTGGCATTTTGTTGATTGAATCTTTCCATTTTGCATAAGCTCTCAAGGATCTGGTGAGTCAAGTCCATCTGTCTCCCCTCCCACCAAAATTCATTTAACAACAACCAATCCTACCCATACTACCCCTATTTTTTTTCTGTGTATACCCACACTAGACCAAAATCCTTTTACTAAAGTATGCGAGAAAAAATAATCGGGTCTCAAATGTCTTTAGTAACCTTTGCCTTGTTGTGAAAATATCTCCATGATCTGGAAGTGACAACTCGTGAGAGTCAGATTTGGTGTGTTGATCATATTTTCCCCAAGGCCTTCTCTATAAAATTTATGCAAAAAAAGGTACATGTATCTCTTTCAAATAACAGGTTACAAAATAGGTTCTCTTACCTTGGTTGAAAGGCACAACCTAAAATAGTTAGGATAAGATCACATCCTTTTGAGGTGTTATCCATCTCTCCACAAATCCAAGTAACAAAGGGACAACTAGATTTCTCCCCACTACAAAAAATGACATACATTTATGATCTATCTCTACCTCTAAGCTCCTGTTGAATCTGTTTTTGCTTGGTTTGAAAAGGAGAACAAATTTGGGTACCAACACTTGGCACCATTGTCGAGGATTTTGATTTATTTGATCAAGGGAACTATTTGGAATTTAGAAATTTAATTTGCATTACATAATTGAAATTTCATATTTTTATTTATGTCAACAACACCAACACTTGTGGCACACATTTGCCGTTGGGGACATTTTGAAACATTCATACTTTATTCTGGTAAACATTTTTATATGCTCTTTAAAGTTGCTAGAAATTTGCTTCATTAAAAATCATTTTAAAAATCATCATGTTTATCCAAGAGGTTTCAAAGTCACAAGTGTGTTGTATGCAACTTCTCCAGTTTCCACAAGTTTTGCAATGGTATTTATTGATAAATTTTGGTAAAGAAAGGTCATATTTTTTCATTTCCAGTTTCTAGTGCTGACAGACACTTGACAAAACATTTTTAGTGCATTTGCACAACTAAGGTGAAAATCCTTAGTGGCGACTCCCTGTTGATTTGATTTTGATAAGGACCAATGTCTTAAACCTCTGTCAAGTAAGATTTGTTACTAATATTTGCAAAGCTGGAAGGAAGAAGATCTTTCTTTGCTAGGGATCCTACTTAGGACATTGTTTCTGAGTTAGGAAAAGCAAAATCAAAAGGAAGAAAATCCTTGGAGAGTTGTGGGAGATCAAGACAAGAAGAAGGGATCTCCATTGATGAAAGTGAATGGCCCATCATTGAAGACTACCATTCAAGTGACTCTGAATCAGGTAGCCTCTTTGTGGAATTGAATTCTCCAGTTGGAGAAGGGCCTTCATTTGATTTTGAAAGATTTTCTTCACATTCTACACCTATCTTTTTTGAAGTAGATAGGGATTTCCAAGAAGCAAGGCCTTTGGGGGATCTCCATTTTGAAAACTACACTCCTGTGTTCCAAGGACCCTCTACCCCTCATCAATTTTCACCCCTCCAAGATCACCTCCTCGAATCAATATGGCTCAACCCAGACCTCCATTTTTTGTAAACACCTTTGGACCTATAAATTTTGTGGGAATGGTGGTTATCCAAATGCAGTGCCTCAAGATGTAAGGAACAAAATTCCAAAGTTCCAGGGAAATAATGCCATAACTGGTGACCAACATCTAAAGCTCTTCCTCAATATGATGGAAGATTTTGAGATTGAACATGAAGATGTATACATCAAATTGTTTGTTCACACTCTAGAGGAGGATGCTAGGGACTGGTATAAAGCATTTCCAGATAACTCTATTGACTCTTGGGCTGAGATGAGCAATGCATTCAGATTACAATATGGTGATAGGACTGACCCTAGGTTTCTTCTATCAAAATTTGAAAACATCAAGAAGAATCCCAATGAGTCAGTACATGATTTCAATACAAGGTTCAATAAGACCTTGAGGAGATTTCTGTTAGGATAAGGCCATGTGATGAGTCATGTTTGATCAAATATACTGATGCATTTGATAAAAAGGTTGCTTACTTACTTGAGGACACAAGACCCCACCAACTTGAGGCAAGCATTCACCATGGCCCTACAAATAGAGAATAATATCAAGGCAATTGGAAAAACCTCCAAAGAGGGAAGGTGTGAAGCTGCTTGTTAACCCGAGAAAAACCTCGAACAAGCAAGGCTGCTTGATTTGGAAGAAGTGGTGAAAAAACTGGCGGGGGGGTTATCAGAGGAGATCTCCTATAAGCTAGCCCAGAGATGAGAAAGGAGTTGGGTAGAGTTCACAAGGACAACACAAGCAACAAGGCCAAGATAGATTTACAAATCATCAAAGAATTGATGATAGAGGAAAAGGAGCTATTGGATTTGGGAATAGGCAGCCTCAAGGTAGAGAAAATAGAATGGTACATGATCCTTTGGCTACCAGAGTTGTTGTGGTGGAAGAGACAAAAGTCATTGATTGGTGTGACAGATGTTTCATGCCCCATGCTCCTTGTGAAGAAGATCAACAAGAAGAAAATGTAGATGATGATAAGAGTGATGATGATGTTTGCATGATGGGATGCTCCACTAGCTCACAACAAAGGGCAACCTCAACTGAGGTGATAAGTGCTAGAACTACTGCCACTTTTTGGGACTGCATTCATAGAGTACATATTCTCCCTCCCTCTCATACTTTAGAAGTAGATAATGTACAAGCTTTTGAATTTCCCAATAATGACTTTGAATATTTAAGGGCTTTAATGATAAAAAAGTATGATGGAGGAATCCCATCTGAGGAGGACAGAGAAATTATTAATGAATGTTGTTGTGGCTCAAGAGAAGGAATATAACACAAGAAGTAAGGTGTTAAAGGGGGCAGGGCCTCAAGCCAAGCCAAAAGCTCCCTTACTTTCTAACATTCCTAAAGAGGCTCCTAGGAAAGATCCATCTGCCAAAAGCCCTGCAGTTCCAAAAAAAATCATACCCCTCCTTATGCTCAAGCTATCAAGAATCCTGTGCCACCCAATGAATGTGTCAGCTTTCCTTCCAATATTTCCTTGCCCAAGAATGTCCCATATGACATTGCCCAAGTTTTAAGTCAAATCAAAGTCTCTTGTCCCAATTGTTGAGTTGCTTAGGATTCTTGAGCACAAAAAGAGAGAGCATTTGAATACTTGGGATTGAATGAAGAGAGGATTGCCTTGGGGAGAAATGTGAACATTGTGGAGAATCCTCTAGCCATTGAAGAGTCTGAGACACCATCAACATCAGAAGAGCTAGCTGAACCACCTGAGGTTTATTTGGGGACATCTTTGGTAGACTCTCAGTTGAATGTGGATCCATTCTTCACTACTTTGATCATCAGGATAGAGCTTGCTCCATAACTTGCATGTTTGACTCGGGGCATCATGCAATGTCATGCCTTTGGAGGTCATGAATGAGCTGAATATTAAAGTAACAACAACATATGGGAAGTGCACTTCCATGGACTCCAGAGAGGTGCCAGTAGTGGGATGTGTGAAGGGTTTGGTGGTGCAACTTGCAGCCTACCCAGGTAAAAATTTAAAACTTGATGTTGTCATAGTTGATTGCCCAGCCAAGTGGGGTATGTTATTGTCAAGAAAATGGGCTGCAAGTGTTGGTGGTAGTGTCCAAATGGACATGTCTTATGCCACCATCCCAGTTGAGGGCAAGCCTTGTCAGGTTATATGGGGAGAAGAAAATGTTGCACCTTATTGAGGATCCCAACAATGCATCCTATGAAGTATTATATACAAATGTTGATGCTGACAACTTTGTGGGATTTGCTTGATGGAAAAGAGCACAAGATTGAGGAGTCTAAGTGTCTTGAGTAGGCAGGCTCTCCTTGGACTTTATTGTTTGATGGAGCTTGCTCCAAATTTGGAAATGGTGTCGGTGTTGTCCTAATTTCTCCAAGCCAGGAAAGGTTTGTTTTTTCCTTTAAGCTTAACTTTGAGTGTACTAACAACATTGTTGAGTATGAGGCATTGTTGTTAGGTTTAAGAATTTCTTGGAAGTATGGTGTCAGGGACATCATTGTCAAAGGAGACTCAGAGTTAGTTGTCAAGCAAGTCAGAAAACTATATGCCACAAAGAATCAATGACTGAAATAGTACAAGCATGCAGTTTGGGACTTCATTGAGATGTTTGACTCCTTCACATTATGCATCATGACAGGAGGTTCAATGACTTGGAAGAAAGCTTGCAGTGTTGGGGTCTCGGTTTGATAGTTCTGCAACATCCCCTTATTGTGAATATGAGGTGGAGGTAGTGACAAGACCCTCTGTCCCTGACAATATAAAACATTGGCAGGTTTTTTGATGATGAGGCTCGAGGTCGAAAGAAGTTCTGCAAAAATGATGGAGAGTTTTTTGATCAAAACATTGATTGGGAGCCAATGGTCTATATAACAGAGAGGAAGGAAACCTTATTTGGCAAAGGCATCATCCAGCTAAAGACCAACACCATTCCTAGAGGGCTGGTTGCTCTTGAATCAAATTTTGATAATGTTGATTGCATTATTAATAGGCATATGGCAGCCTCGAGGGATGTTGAGGAGCATGACCTTGGCACGAAGGAGAAACCAAGGAAGATTTGGTTGGGCAGCAAGTCTCAGCAAAGATGAAAAGTAGTCATACATCCAGTTGTTAAAGAAATACCAAGATTGCATGGCTTGGACCTATTCTGAGCTCAAAGCATACAGAGAAGACCTGTTCCAGCATGAGATTCCCTTGGAGCCCAGTGTAAAAACCCTTCAGGTAGAAGCAGAGGCCAATTAATCCTCTGTTATCTCTCAAAATGCAAGAGGAGCTGAAGAAGCTAAGGGATGGAGGAATTATCCAGCCCATAAGGTATTCTTCTTGGGTTTCCAACCTAGTGCCGAGTAAAAAAGAATGGTGACATCAGGTTGTGTGTGGACTTCAGGAATCTAAACAAGGCCTCAATGAAGGAAAAATATCCTTTACCTAACATGGAGCACATGCTGCAGTTGGTGACTAGTTTAGAGTTGCTTTCTACTTTAGATGGCTTCTCTGGTTATAATCAAGTCATGGTGAAAGAATCAGAAAGGATCAAGACAACCTTCACTACTCCATGGGGAACATATGTATATGTTAGGATGCCCTTTGGTCTGATGAATGTTGGAGCCACTTTTCAGAGAGCAATGGATGTTGCTTTTTTTGGTTACATCAATGACTTTATTGTTGTTTACCAAGATGATGTAACAATGTTTTCAAGAAGGAGAAGTGACCATTTGCTGCACTTAGAGAAGATGTTGATCAGATGTAGGGAATATGGCATCTCACTCAATCCAAAGAAATGCCATTTTGGAGTGCAAAAGGAAAATTTCTTGGTCACATTGTGTCACAGGAAGGAGTGATGATTGATCCAAAAAGAGTGGAGGCCATCAACAAAGTCCCAATTCCAAGAACCAAAAAAGGAATTCAGTCCTTCTTTGGGTAGATAAACTTCATTAGAAGGTTTATATCAAACTTTGTTGAGTTGACTATCCCAATCACTTCCATGTTAAAGAAGGATCAGATCATCAAATGGGAAGAGGCTTCCATCCAAGCTTTCAATGGAATCAAAGAGGCATTGAAGCATGCCCCTGTTTTAGCAGCCCCAGATTACAAGAAACCTTTCCAGTTATTTTCTTTCACTTCAAAAACACTATTGCTTTTGTCCTGCTACAAAAGGATGATGAAGGGGCTGAGAGGCCCATTGCCTTTTTCAGTAAGGCTTTGCAAGGAGCAAAAAAAAATACACCATCATGGAAAAGTAGGCATTTTCCTTGGTCAAAGCAACAAAGGTTTTCAGGCCTTATATTTTAAGTTCAAAAGTTGTTGCTTATGTTCCCCATACCATGGTAAAAGACATCTTGTCAGAGATGGAAGTCTCAAGTAAAAGATGTAGATGGGTGAACAAATTGCAAGAGTATGATATGGACATCCAAACCATGAAGTTGGTGAGAGGTTTGGGGTTAGCTAAGCTCATGGCTGAGAGAAACTTGCAGACCATTGAGGTAAATGAGATTGAGGAAGAAAGGGCAGCTTTTTTTGAAGATTGATGAGTTATGAGTGGTACAAGGATGTGATGTTCTATCTCAGACACTTAAACTACCCTGAGCATTTGAATAAGAACCAGAAAAGAGCTCTTAAGTTGGCTTCCCAGAAATATGTCATTACTTGATTTTGGGTTGGCATGGAAGAACCCAGAGGGAGTCCTCTTAAGATGCATCACTGAAGATGAAGCCCCAAAATAATTGTTGATCTCCATGGAGGAGTTTGTGGGGGGAATTTTGCTGCAAGAGTCACAACACATAAGATCCTAAGGGCTGGTTATTGGTGGCCAAATCTTTTCAAGGATGCAACCATGTTGGTCAGAAGATGTGAGAGTTTTCAGTCGTTTCTCTGGAAGGCTGAAGGCTTCAAGCTCCCTACCTTTGCATTTGTATCAATTGAAGCCCCATTTAAGCAATGGGAATGGACTTCATTGGTGAGATTTCAGACCCTTCAAGTGTTGGCCATAAGTGGATTCTTGTAGCCACTGATTACTTTACCAAGTGGGTGGAAGCAATCCCCACCAAGAAGGCTACACACCAAGTTGTCATGGATTTTGTGCTAAACAATATTATTTGCAGGTTTGGAGTACCAGTCAAAATCATAGCTGATAATGCCATGAGTTTCAGGGCTAGACCTCTGGTGGAAATGTGTAAAGGATATGGGATCAATTTGACATATGCCTCTAATTATAATCCCCAAGGAAATGGACAAGTTGAGTCCAACAATAAGAATTTGCTAAAGATTATCAAAAGAACCTTGGAGTTGAACAAGAGAAAATGGGGTGAACAGTTGAAGTTTGTTATCTAGGCTGATAGGATCACTATCAAAAGAGCCACTGGAAAGAGTCCATTTGAGTTGGTATATGGGACTCAGGCCTTGCTTGCCCCTGCATATGCAATTATCTTCATATCAGTTCATTCAACAACTGGAAGATCAAGAAGTGAGTCCTCATGATGCCCATCAACCAGATTGTTGAGCTTGATGAAGAGAGGAGGGCATCTCACCAGAGGCATATAAAGTTCAGAGAAAAGCTAAAGAAACTGTTTGACAAGAAGGTCACTCCTAGAGCCTTCAATATTGGAGATCTTGTGCTATTATGGGATAGCAGGCATGAGGATAAGGGCAAGCATGGCAAGTTTGATTCATTGTGGATGGGCCCTTACTCCATTGACATCAGAATTGGTGAACACACCTTCTTCTTGAAGGATCTAGATGGTGAATTTCTCTGAACTACTATTAATGGTAGGCATCTGAAGCATTTCTTGGATTGATTCCTCTAAATCAAGGTAAACACCTCTTGTACAGTGTATAGTTTGTTGTTTGTTTGTTTTTTTTTTTTTTTTATCATGGTCCTGGTGACCTATTTTTGTTTGGCTTCTTTGTTTTTTTTGAGATGGCTTCATTTCTCTACTCTCTGAGATGACTCTATCACCCAATGGATATTTTGGCACTTGGTCTACTATTGTTCTTGTGGCACTCATGCGGGAGTGCCCATCCCAGTCGAGCCAATGTTGGTGCTCAAAATTGTCTCGCCCCATTTGTGCCCTTGAAGATTTATTGATTCATGGCCTCTGTCATTTTATCCTTCCCCATATTGTGTTTGGCTAGTCTTTGTTGCCATTTTAATCTACTCCTGGGTCGAAGATCATGTGTGGGTCCATATTTGTCTCATGGTTCCTTTGTTCCTCTAAAAAAGCTATATTTTGAGTCTCCCATGCTCTGTTCCTTCAAAACTCACATTTTTCCCATTTCCTCCATTTTCCATAGTCAAGATCTGTTGTCCCTTGTCATTTTTTTCCCTAAATACTCAAAGAGAAATGAATTGATGTGTCCCTAAGGATCGTGTTTGAGCCTTGCAACATTTCTAAATTCTCTGTCCTTGAAGAAAACCTCATTTTAGGCTCGAATGGATGTTTCTTTGTGTTTTACGGTTTGACGGGTTTCTCCCAGTCAAATTTGCATCATTCATCAACGATAGGAAATGTGGCACCTCTTGGTTGGATGCGGATCAACTTAATACTTCAAAAATTCTATAAAAATCCTCAACTTTAAAATGTGTCCACGTGGAGGAATGACACTCGTTTGAGAATCAACTTTTTGGTTTGGCTTTGAAGTAGCATTGGGAGGACACGTGGAGGGTTGGCAGGAAAGAGACACATGGAGGCTTCCATTTGGGTTTCCCATACTTAGAAAAATTTCAAAAGGTTTTGGGAAGTCCAGGACACGTGGAGGAATGATGCTCATTTGAAGATCTTGGGCTTTGCCTTGGAGTAGCGCAATCGGAGGACACGTGGAGGCTTCCGTTGCTTTCCCATACTTAGACAAATTTTATGCAAATGGATATAGTTTGGTGGAATAGGGACACGTGGTGAGCTTGCACTCATTTAGGGTCTCACTTTGGGCACCATCTTGAAGTTGTGCCATGGAGACACGTGGAGGAACTGTGCATGTTTGGGGACCAACCCTTGAGTTTCATTCTAAAGAAGAAGCCCATGGACACGTGGAGGCCTCCACTCACTTTGCATTTTACTTAGACTTTTCAACGACCAAAAGACTACCTCGGAGCTTGACAAGTGGCACCTTCCACTTGAAGCTTCAAGAGCTTGAAAAAAATTTTTTTAGAGGGACACACATGGCGAGCCCACGCTCATTCAAGGTATCAAATTTTTGGGACCACCTCAAGGTGTGTCATGGTGACACGTGGCAATTTGAAAAGTCATAGGGGGGGGGAGGGACCATCGGAGGTAATTCAAAATTTTCACCTCTTTGCTTCATAAAGGTTAAAATAGCAAAAATGGCCCATGAGCCCGATGGGAAATAGTCAATGTTTTCCCGGTCAATGGCGAGAGTGTGGACCTGTGGAGGAAAATTGGAAAAATTTTCCTTTTGAGAAAAAAGAGTTAAAAGTAAAAGGGGAAGCATAGTTCCACTGGGACCCACATTGGGACACGTGTCAAAAGTATTTCTCAAGGGCAGGAGCTGGGGGAAAACTTGGAAAAAATTCCTTTTTTTCCAAAGAGAGTCAAATGGTAGAATTTCTCCATTTTCTTTTGGGCCCACCTCAGGACACATGTCGGGCCCATTTTTAAGAAGCGGAGGTGCGGAGAAAAATGGGAAATTTTTCCATTTTTTCAAAAGGGTCAGAAAAGGTCAAAGGAAGCCCCGAGCCTATTTTTGCATCTTCCACGTGGATGGACCCACATTCAAAATCAAAGATCAAATGATATGCTTTGAGCATCTAAATCTGATTTTCCCCCATTTTTTTTAAAAACTCCTAGGAGTGTGAGAGTCTTCATGATTTCTTGCTATTTTCTACATGCCAAACAAAGAGGAGCGAGTTAATTTTGATATCTAGAGTTTGGTGGGAGATCTGGAGGCGTCTTTCACCATTAAAATGGTTTGACTCTCAAGCCCGATCTGGTTTTCCATTTTTTCTTCTCTGAGCACGCAAGGGGCCAGATTTGATTGATATGGGGTGGAAGTGGTTGGAAATGGATGGAGGCATGTTTTTTCTGAGAAAGGAGTTGAATGCGGGAAGAAATCGAAGAGATTTTCCCTCGAGCACTTAGAGACTTTTGCAGATCTGATTATGAATCATGAAAGAATCATGGCAAGCACTGGTGCATTTAAAGTTTTTTTCTTTTTTGGGAGGAAGGGGCTCTATTGGAAATGTTATAAATGGCATGAATTCATCATGTAAATGGTTGGGAGTTTTTGGAAAGATCAGGACTGATTTCTCCAGTAGAAAAAAGATTGACAGAGCCCATCCATTTTGAGAAGCCATCTAGAGAAGCTTTGTATATCTCTCTTTGTGTCAAATTTGATCATGTCAAGGTGGTTGCAAGTGTACAGCCATTGAAAAGCTTTGAGATTGTTCTAGAAACTTTCCCTTGCTGATAAATTTGATCAAACTTTGAGTTATTCTTGTGTTAATCTTGAGTAAAGTGTATTTATTTCATTTCTGAATGCATACGAGTAGTTTTTCTTGTTTATATTGCAATCTTGTACCAAAATATAGTCCAATCACATAGGTCTCAGTCCTTGTGATAGTTTAGTGGCATCTGCAATTTCATTTCTCAGAAGAGCCTTCATCTGGGAATGGGATAAATGGTTTAAAATCACTTTTCTTTCATTTTGTTGATAGAGATTATCTGTAAGCCTCTGGGTGTACCTCAGGCATGACTTGGTTTAAATCTTGGTGCTTTATTGGGTCCTCTACTCGAGCCTTCATGATAGAATCCCACAGGTTGTGTGAAAGAGTGCTTGATCTGGGCCTCCATTGAAGCACATATTCTAGTTGAGAAAAATTTAACTTTTTGTGGCATTTTGTTGATTGAATCTTTCCATTTTGCATAAGCTCTCAAGGATCTGGTGAGTCAAGTCCATCCTGTCTCCCCTCCCACCAAAATTCATTTAACAACAACCAATCCTACCCATACTACCCCTTTTTTCTCTGTATACCCACACAAGACCAAAATCCTTTTACTAAAATATGCGAAAATAATCAGGGTCTCAAATGTCTTTAGTAACCTTTGCCTTGTTGTGAAATATCTCCATGATCTGGAAGTGACAACTCGTGAGAGTCAGATCTGGTGTGTTGATCATATTTTCCCCAAGGCCTTCTCTATAAAATTTATGCAAAAAAAAGAGATCACATCATATCCTTTTGAGGTGCTATCCATCTCTCCACAAATCCAATTATAGTATTAAATGTGAAATAATACATGTCATTTTGGTGAAATAAGTGGTTCCATTTTATACAAAAAACATGAAAGAAAATTTAACTTATATCTTCCTTATAACTAGTTTGTTATTATAGTGCTATATTTGAATAATGTTTTGTTAGTGTGAGTTATCCTTTTTTTAATACTTTCTAATTTTCTTCTAGTTAGTATATTTTTTTTAAATAAAAAAGGAAAGTCTTTTTAATTAGCATTTAATTAAATCTTAATCTTTTAATCAGATTTAATTTAATTAAATCTAGTGTATTATTTTCAATTTCCTTTATTACGTTTAGTAACATATCAATTCTTGGAATCTAAATTAACGTTTTTATCATTTTTTTAACTCCACTAGCTCTCAATTTAGCTAAACTGGGCATTTCTAAACGATAATTTTTTTAGGCGTTAGTGTCAATTTTTTTACTAATCGTGTGCTCAAGTGTGTAGTGACACTTTGACATTTTTTCCCTTCCGAGTGTTTTCTGGCGTTCTGAAGACCTCTGAACTCCTTCGAGTTCATTTAAAAACATTGTATTTTACCCTTATTATTGCTTGCGACTAGTGAATGCGTCGCCACAAATGCCTGCGTGAAGGGGGGGTACTCTTTGCGACGTGAGATGCTTTTTCTCACAACTAGGATTTTCTTTCACCTCCTTCCTTGTTTTTTGCTTTGTGCTTGTTTACGGTGTCCTATTTTGTTACGCTCCAAAAACACTGTTGTGGTCTCCTCTCTTGACGCGTTATTACGTTGATTGCAAGTCGAGTTACCAAGTGTTTCCAACCGCACGCACGGACCCGATTGTAATCAACGCACTAAACTATAAAGTGCCGAAAGCAGGGGGTTGTTATATTGTCCTGGGTGGTTGTGTTTTTTTTGCATTTATTTCTCTCTCTCTCACTATGGATGCACTTTCAATTCCTTTGCTTACGCTGTTCAACTTTTTCGAATGGAGATCGAAAATAATAATGAAACTAAGGGGTAAAGGGTTATACCACATCACCATGGGAACTGAGACTAAACCAGATGATGAACCTGAAAAATCTAAGTGGTTAAACCGTAGTGATGAAGCTTTAGGTCTTCTTTGCATGTTCTGTTTCTCCTGACTTGCTCTTCCACATTGAGGCATCTCGAAACACCTAAATCTACGTGGAAAACGCTAGATGCAATGTTTGGACAACTAGATGACATGAGAGCGCATGAGTTGGAAAACAAACTACTAGGGTTAAATCCTAGTGACTTTGAAAACCTACAAGCTTTCTTCTCGAAATTTGTCCACATTAGACTGTTGTTAAAAGGATGTCAAGTAGAGAAGAAAGATTCTCAACTGATCTTGTCGATTCTCTCTAAGCTAGGTCCCGAATATTCTATCTTCGTGTCAACTTTCTACGCTACAAAAGTTGTTTTGGGCGATACTTGGACTATGCCCTCCTTTGACTGTTTTTCATCCCAACTCATTCGAGAACAGGACAAACTCATTCAAATGGGGTCTCTCAAGTCCAAGTCACATGCCCTTGTAGCAAGTACTAGCAAGGGAAAGAAGATTGAAAAGAAGAAAGAAACAAAGGATCAACCTAAGAAAGAAACCAAGACCAAACCTAAAAATGACACAAACACTTCGACTTTTGAGCCTAAGGCACAAAAGCAAGTTTTGTGTTCCTATTGCAAGAAGTCTGGTCACGACAAGCAACACTATTTTCGTAAATAGATTGATCACTTATCTCATTTACTTGAGAAGAATAAAATAAGTGTTCCTGAATCCATAAAACAAAGTGCTCAAGGCCGAGTCTTCTATAAAAGGTGCTAAAAATGATAAGAAGAAAGGAAAGGCCCTTGTAGCTAGAGTTGCTCCTTCATCGACATGGATTATAGATTCCGTGCCTCGCACCACATGGGTTCTTTACATGTTGAGTTTTCCAACATCAAACCTTGTGGAATGTCCCAAATCACGATGGGTAATGACACGACAAGTGTCGGTTTCGGTAGTGGATCGGTAGAGATGGATGGGGGAACATTTAACCAAGTGTTGAGTGTTCCTGATCTCTCTACCAATCTCCTATCGGTTTACCAAATTACTCACCTTGGTGAAGGAATGCGAGTGGAATTTGGTCCTAACTCGGTGATTATTCATGAGCTTAACAATGACACTACAATGGCTGAGGGAAAGGTTGATCACCGTTCATAGTTATATACCTTTTCCCACTTTACTTCTAATTCTACGCCCACTACCTTGCTCACTCATGCAAATGAGGTTAGTAAGCTATGGCATGAGTGTTTCGGACATCTAAATTATCGCTACCTTGAACAATTGAGCCAAAATTAAAATGGTCAATGGGTTGCCTCGTGTCAAGTTTTCTAAGGGTCTTTGTGAGGGTTGTACCCTTGAAAGCATCCTGAAAAGAACTTTGACAAAGGAAAAGCCTGGAGAGCCACTCATCCTTTGGATCTTGTTCACAACGATGTTTCTAGGTCCATTTCCTTCTCCTTCGTTTACTAGAGCTCTTTATGTGCTAACCTTCATTGATGACTATTTGCGATATACTTGGGTATATTTTCTTAAGCTTAAGTCTGAAGTCTTTGAACATTTTCAGGACTTTAAGGCTCTTGCTGAGAAATAGGCGGAACGGTCTATCAAGGTTCTTCAACCGACAATGGAGGTGAATATGTAAACAATAGGTTCATGGATTTCTGTACTTCTGAAGGGATCTCTTTGCAACATACAGTTGCTTATAGCCCTTCGCAGAATGGAGTCGCAGAAAGAAAGAACCATACTCTGAAGGAGATGGCCACTTGTATGATTCACTCGAAGTCTCTTCCTCCACAGTATTGGGTCAAGCAATGAATTGTGCAAATTACATTCAGAACCGTGTTCCACACAAGGTAGTAAGAGGGATGACACCCTTTGAAGCCTGGTTTGGATGCAAGCCTGATGTTGAGCACTTTCGAGTCTTCGGATCCAAGGCTATGGCTCGGATTCCCAAGAAGAAACACAAGGCTTTGGAACCACAATCCAAACCTTGTATCTTTGTAGGGTATCTTGATGGCGTGAAGGGATATCGATTGATGAATCCTACTTCTCATGAGCTGTATATTGAGAGAAGTGTTAAGTTCGATGAGTCTTCTTTGACTTCTACTTCTCCACCTATTGAGGTTCTTCAGCTCACTGATTCAGATTTTGACTCATCAGATGATGATACTGTTGAGCGTGCTCCTCTTCCTGATCCTCCCAACCATCAAACCTCTGAGTCTTCTAATTCTAATAGTAGTGATGATGAGGACTATGTCCCTTCTCACTCAAGTGAAGAATCTTTTGACTCTGAGCCTAATCCTCTTGGTCCTCTTTGGGCTAGGAAAACTTTGTAAAGTGCTGGAGATTTAGTTGGAGATACTTCGGATATGAGACGTACTCACTCAAATTTCATTGACCCCACTCTTTCTTCACCTCTGCTTCTGATCCATAGTCTTTCCGGGAGGCTTCTGGTATTCCTGAGTGGGATTCTGCCATGGATGAGGAGTATTCCTCTCTCATGAAGAATGATACTTGGGATCTCACCACTCTTCCGAAAGGAAGAAAAATCGTTCGGTGTAAGTGGGTGTTCCGAACAAAGTATGGAGTAGATGGAGACATCGAAAAGTTTAAAGCGCGATTAGTAGCAAAGGGTTTCTCCCAGATAGTTGGGGTTGATTATACTAAAACCTTTGCTCCAGTTGTGAAGATGACTTCTATTCGACTAACCTTAGCCATTACCGCACAGCAAATAGATGGAAAGTCCATCAAATGGATGTTAAGAGTGCCTTCCTTCATGGTGACCTAGAGGAAGAGATCTATATGGAACAACCTCCGGGTTATGTCCAAGATCCCTCCCTCGTTTATAAGTTAAAGAAGTCTCTTTATGGCCTTAAACAAGCCCCTCGGGCTTGGTATGCCAAGATGGACTCCTTTTTACTTACATCAAGGTTTACTAGGTGTCATTCTGATCCAAATGTTTATATTCTATGGCAAGATGACTCCATACTCATTCTTGTTCTATATGTTGATGACTTGTTGATCATAGGTAGCTCTTCCTCTATTATTGATTTTGTGAAGATCACCTTGGCCAACAAGTTTTCCATGACTGACTTAGGTCTGCTTCATTACTTCCTTGGGATCCAGATTTCACAATCTGACTCGGAATCTTGATTTCATAACCTAAGTATGCTCTTGATTTGCTAGCTCATTTTCAGATGTTTGATTGCAAGTCTTCTCCTACTCCTTTTCTTTCCGGGGTTAAGTTGGTTTCAGATTGCTCTACTCCCTTGGTTGATGGTACTCTTTATCAATAGTTGGTGGGGAGCTTGATTTACTTGACTCACACTCACCGGATTTATCGTATGTTGTTGGGATCGTGTCTAGATTCATGCAGGAGCCACATGAGCTACATTGAAAGTAGCTAAATGGATCCTTCATTATGTTCATGGCACTTATGCTGATGACATTCACTATCATGGAGGGGTAGATATTGACTTGATTGGGTTCACAGATTCTTGATTGGGCTGGTGACTTAGATCATCAAAAATCTACTTCTAGCTATAGTTTCTCTCTTGGTTCGGGTCCTATTAGTTGGTCTAGCAAGAAGTAGAATGCAATTGTGATATCATCTACAGAGGCAGAATACAGAGGAGCAGTTAACGCTGCCACATAAGCTATTTAGCTACAGGGTATTCTGACAGAGTTTGGCATCCACTTTCGGTGGCCTACCATTATCTACTGTGATAACATGAGCACAATCTCTATTTTTAGAAATCTAGTTCAACATCAGCGGATGAAGCACATTGAGATCCATATGCACTTCATACGGAGCTTATTCATGATGGTATCATCGACATTCAGTACATTCAAATAAATTGATCAGATTGCAGATTTATTTACCAAGCCCTTCATTGAGATGAAGTTTCTTCACTTACGATCTCTTCTTGGGGTGAGGTCTTTTATAGCTACTCATATTCTTTGGGCTATGTAGTCCTTCCTTTCTTCTTCTTCTTCTTCTAGGAAGATTGTGTTTGTATATGGGCACCTTATCAGGCCTTTAGTTGTCGGCCCCATTGACACATCTTTCTTAGTTATTTAGGGTGTCTTCTTTTTTCCGTCTGTCTCATAGCCGCTACCCCAGCTTCGATGAAGGGGGTGTTAGTGTGAGTTATCCTATGTGTCCTCCTCTCATATTGGAGGGTCATCTCACATGGGTTAGGTTTAGGGTTTACATGTGTGTCATGCACTAGGGTTACTCAACACCCTATATGTACTCTCTTTCTATTCATTTATGAGCATGCCAAGACACTCTGCTATCTTTCCTCTATGTGCAAGCTTTGTTTCATTGAGCAAGTTCTTCCATTACTGATCGATTCTTCCTTGTGATTACGCTGAGCTATCATGATTCCGTTGGAGTGCAACTACTTTGTGGTGCATCATTTCCGATTCAATGCTCACAAACTCTTTTCATGTTTGTCCTATGGGATATATATATATATATATATATATAGAAAACATATATAAAAATATTGTTTTATATAAATCAGGGGTCTAAATAATAAAAAAAAATAGAAAGGAAATCGATTGTTTTACTTTGTAAATAAATTTTTAAAAAAATAACTTTTGAGACAGTCACGTCCCGACCACGACCCTCCCCCACTCCCCTACCATATTATAGTGTAAAGTGGTTGCAACCACACCCATCCCATGACCTTCCACACAACCATCACCCCATGTGCAATCACCCCCTAGCCCCGTCAATGCACTTCGGTCATGCCACGGTTTTCATGGCTTTATCTCTAAACCTCGCGCCTTGGATTTTAAATCCGTCATATTATTATATATATAGAGACACAAACAAAACTAGAAAACATGATGTATAGAAAACAAAAATAAAATATAATAAAATCTTGAAACCTTAGTGGAGAATAACCAGAAATTATAAGGGGATTTCTTCCCTTTCTCTACAAATCTAGAACAAAAAAAAGAAATGGAATTCCCAAACAAATACAAATAGAGATCTATGTTTGGAACCAAAATATGCTTCCATGATCTTCTTCTTCTCCCATCTTCCTCCCTGCAAATCAGCCTGAGCAAATGTAGGAATTAAAAATGAAATAAAAGTTATAAAGCAAAACATAATGGAGGATTAGGGTTTCTAGGAATACCTAAAATCTAGGGTAGAGATTAAAAGAATATAATGGCCCAGATTAAATCCTCACCACTTAGGATTGTGGGAATAAATGATTTAATGGGTTGGGTGAAAATTTATAAGATGGGGTAATTTAATCAAATGGGAACCTAAGGGATTTTAATAGAGGCCATGTTGGATATGTATTAAAAATGTGTCTTTTAAGAAATTGTTATAATAAATCAATATGTAGCATGGGCTTATTTGATTTATAATGGGTCATGGAGAGTGTTAAACTAGGACTTCCGAAAAATTAAATAAATAAGCTTTTGGCACAAGCTAGTATGGTAAATGACTTCGAATGGACCCTTTCCAAATTTAAAATTAATGTAGATGCGGGGATTTTTGACTTGGTAAAAATTATGGGAATAATAACCAAGATAAATAAGATTAATTTTTAATACTAGTGTGACCCTACTTAAATATTAATAAAGGAATATATTTAAAAAATTATGAGATTTTTACTAGTTGTGTTTGGTTTGGGTCGTGTCCAATATGGGGCACTACACAGTTGGTATTAGATCTCGGGTGCCAACACCGGGCGTAATGGGATTGTTTAAGTGTTAAACACTAATCTTGTTTTATTTTCCCATCTAGCAATAACGTTTCCACTAAACTATTTCATTTTCCTCCTACGTTGGTCAAACAACGTAATAAGGAATGGACCACAACACCTTTAGAACAATCGTGTTGGAGAAATGCTTCTACTAACATGATGTGTGGTGAATGATTACGAGCTTGGATGAGTAAATTCAAGAAATGAAACCATTATTGGTGATTGGACACAAATTTTTATCACTTTATTTTTTTAAAAACAATCAGTAAAATTTAAGAAAAAGTCGCTCCTAAAATAACGTGTAAAATGGCTTCGTGACTTCCATAGAAGAGATCGTTTAGGATGGTCATGTTCTCTAGTGACATGGGATGTCACAACAAAATTTAAACCCAATCTATAAGATCATTTGATTGTTTAGTTGAAGGCATTTTGAGCCACTTGATCGTATTGTTGTATGGGGCAACACTTCGTTTTAATTTTGACCCGTGGTTTAGGGAGCTTTAGTAGAAAACTGAAAATCTACCACTTCTAACCTTTAGTATTCTTCCATCTCAATTGATTGCAACAATTGGTTTTGTGAAAATAGATTTGGGAGCTAGTTTTTCAAGCATGTTTTGGAGGCCTCTAGTTGTTCTGTCACAAAAACAAACTAGTCAATCACATAAATCAGCTTCAAAACGAGGTCACAACTAGAGTTCGGGTATCAAAATTATATTCTGTAAGTTGCATCGGGTTCTCTATATATAGGATAATAGATGAGAGTTGATATAACAAGATGTCAATTTTGGATCTCTTGATTTTGAAACCCATTTTGTAGCCAATTTCAATAAAAATCTATTGAAATGCAATAGTAAAACTTTAATAGTTGGCCTTGAGAAGGTGCTTCCAGTTCAAGATTATTTCACTAGTTTTGGGTTATGTATGTCTTGTTTGAATCCCTATATAATAGAGAATTGGTTGGTTTTTTTTTTACCATTTGGGTATTTGGTAGTTGTTTGGTAGGCCCTTTTTGTAGTCATTTTGGCTAGATCGTAGAATAAGAGAACTGGGTCTTTTTGATCCATTTGACGTCTTAGGACACCCTTTGAGGGTGCAAGATTTTATAATATGATTATTTTGATGTGTTACATGTGTTCTAGATTGAATGTTATGACCTAGAAAAATTGGATGCTATGAGGCATTTTTGGGTGCTAATTGATTTGGTATAAGTTGGTCATTTTGGTCACCATATGTAGTCATGGTTGTTTTACAAATTATTAGTAATTCAATATGGGAGTGTAGAATTGTTTCTTAAATCTGAGGGTATTCTTTGGTGTTTTGTTAGTTTGATTTTTCCCTTTGAGTTGATTTATTATTTTGGACACTCACTTACAATATTAAAAAAACTAACAAACCATTTTGGTATGGGCATGAAATAAATAATTGTATCTTGTTGTAGAGCAACCTAGGGAAGGAAAATGGTCTTCCACATCTTAAAATTTCATTATTGTGAATTGGAATAATTTTCACTCCTCATGTATACATTACCAATCTCCATTTTATAACCCTCCTAAGAAAATTTACCAAATAACCTTATAACCTTTCTTTTCCTTTCAAAAGTGTATTTCTAAAATAAGCATACTTGGATGAAAATATTTGTTAATGTAAACTTCTCTAACTTGTCTTTAATCAATATATGATAAGGAGAAATAAAATTGATGTCTCCTTTTATACGATGGTTTTTCACAAAGTGATATTTCATAGTTATTTTGTCTTATTCTAGTAAACTAGGAATACATTGAGCTATTGGAAAACAACTCTGGTTTTCACAACTTAAAATTCTTATCAAATCCCTTAGTATAAAATTTTGAATTAGCTTTAGTAATGTTCAAATTATTATAACCCTTCTTAAGCTTGATAGGCCCATTTTCATACTATGTTCATTTATTAATTTTTGGTGCAATGTAACATGGTTAAATCGTTTTACCCTAGAAGGTACACTTGTCATAATAACCCTTCATGAATTGGTTCAAATATTTTTAATTAATCATGTTTATGATACTAAGAATTATGTGTAGAAATCATGGAATCACCCTCTTCCTCTTACATTATCTCGTTGACAGAAGAACAATAATTATGCAAAAAATAACAACTCTCTCTCTCTCTCTCGGAAAAAGAAAAAGAACTTAGTGTTGATCGCTCTTTTGGTTGGGCGAGATGGTATACAAAAGCTAGTGTTGGACCATAGAAATTACAAGTAATATGGTGTAATAATGATGAATATAATGATTCGTAACTAACAAAAAATATAATTATATCTATAAGTACATTTACGTACTTATGCTGAAATATCCCCTTTTTAGATTTATTTTATATTCAAGATTTCCAACCAAAATTTTCACAAATAAAAATCTGATTTTATGACAACAAGATATATAGAAAATATGATAGCAAAAGTACATTCGGAAGCAAGGTATAAAATCAGAAAATAACTAATATCTTCACTTTTATTGTAATTAAACTAACATGCAGCAACATGCAAGTAACATGCATCAACATGCAATGACATGCATGTAACATGCATCAACATGCAATGACATGCATGTAACATGCATCAACATGCAATGACAAGAAGTTCCACTGATAAAATAAATGATCTCTCTTATCTTGAATATGGTTGTCTTCTCTTTCTGGACTTGAAACTGGATCAACAAGTCTCAAACTCAATCGACAACCCGATCTGAATAAACTCCACAATAGCAAAATAGGGTTGGATCTCTCACCAATAAAGAGTTCTCTACTAGTTAGGGATAGATCTTTCACTACCGAATCTAGGGTTCCCCAAGTGAATTTCACCTCCACAAGCAAGGAAAGCAAGCTGAAAGCTCCAATGTAAGATGGAAAAATGAACCTCCTTCCTTTTACCTCCCCAAACACCACCTTTTATAACTTTTTCCATCATAAAAGTGGCCATAAAACCCTAATTCTACCCCCTTGGAGATATGTCATATTTTAATCATCATTTAAAGTGACTTTATTTCTCCTAGGCCAAAAATTCCACTTAAGTGACCCTAACGAAGAAATAGAACATTACCCCACCTTTTTCACTTAAGTCATCATAAAGTACATGCATAACGCCAAAACATAACATATAAGTGAAATGTAGGTGAAAACCATACCCAACAACTCTCTATGCCGCTAGCCCCTTGGGTATGACCAAGGCTAAGATGGAAAACCAGTTGCTAGACCGTGGAGGTAGGAATGGGGACATTACAATCCACCCTTCCCAAAATTTGCTTGTCCTCAAGCGAACGTAAACTAGGGTGCTATAAAATCTGCTCTCCCTCCCAAGTGGCATCCTCTAGTGGTAAGTCTTTCCACCACACTAGATATTTTGTGATTACCCTGTTCTAAAGCTTCCTTTGTCTTACCTCAATAATAGATTCTGGTTCTAAGACCAGCTTCCCCTCGTCATCCAATGGTGGTAAATCTGTGGAAGGCGCAATATGTTGTCCAAGTGCCTTTTTGAGGCACGAAACATGGAAGACATTATGAATCTTACTGTGCTCTGGAAGCTCCAACTCATATGCTACTGCCCCAACTCTGCGCACTATCCTGTATGGCCCATAGAATCACGGTTTTAGCTTCTCTGCACCACTCTTCTTGAGTGAGGATTGTCTGTATGGCTGCAACCGTAAGAAGACCAAATCTCCAACCTCAAATGATCTCTCAATTTTGTGCCTGTCTGCATATACCTTTTGTTGATTTTGTGCCTTCTGTATGTTCTCCTTGAGAGCCTTTAGAATGTCCTAGTTCTCCTATACCCAATCACGAGCTTTGGGAGCTTGGCTATCTAATAATACTAGGTCTACAAATGAGGATGCCTCATAACCATATAATGCTTGAAAAGGAGTCATACCAATACTCATCTGGTAGGTGGTATTGTAACAATATTCACCCATATGTAGCCATTTGACCCATGCACACTGATGTCTGCAACATAGCTACGTAAGTAGCCCTCTATCCACTTGTTCACTATCTCAGTTTTCCCATCAGTCTGTGGATGATAGCTAGTACTAGGTGTCAGCTCCATACCTGCAAGCCTGAAGATCTCCTGCCAGAATGTACTCATGAAAATCTTATCCCTATCGCTGACAATACTCTTAGGCAACCCATGATGCCTAAAAATACCTGTGAAGAAAGTCTGAGCCACTGCATGGTGCCTTGTGCCCTGAAGGCATAGAAAGGAAATGGGCATATTTAGTCAACCGATCAACCACCACATATATGCAATCGTGCCCATACACTGAGGGAAGACCTATGATAAAATCCATGGATATACTCTCCCACTTCTGTTCTGGAATAGGCAGAGGTTGTAGAAGTCCTGCTGGGAAAGAGTGCTCTGCCTTGGTTTGCTGACAAACCAAACACTCCCTGACATGGTTAAGGACATCGTCCTTTAACCCCTTCCATGTGAATCTCTCTCTGATGTACCTGTATGTCTTAAAATATCTTGGATGTCTAACCAAGGGTGTATCATGCACTTCTCGAAGGATCTTCTCCTTCATTTTGGACTCTGGTATAAGGAAAATTCTATCCTTGTAGTAGATGAGGTCGTCCACCACTCTGTATTGATCATCCTAAATAATGCCATCCATAATCTCACATGCAAACTGATTTTTGGAGTACTCAACAAGTATATGAGCCTTCCAATCAGCTGAAATCTCTGACATAAAGAAAATCATAGAATCAAAGCAAGGCCTCCTAGACAGTGCATCAGCCACCACATTATTCTTACCTTTCTTGTATTCTATGTCGAAATCAAAAGCCTGAATCTTATTTACCCATCTCTGCTGGTGGTCATTGAGATCCTTTTTCTCTAAAAATAACCTCAAGCTATTGTGATCCGTATGAACCACAAATTTGTCTGCCCACTAAATATTGTCTGAATTTGACCAATGCATGCATAATGGCCAACATCTCCTTGTCATAAATTGAGAATCCTCTCTCTACTGGACTCAATTTCTAACTCTCATAGGCAATGGGATGCCTATCCTGCATGAGCACTACTCCAACACCCACTCCTGATGCATCACATTTGAGTACAAATGGCCGAGTGAAATCTGGCAATGTAAGAACTGGACAAGAACTCATCACCCCCTTAAGGTGATCAAAAACCTGTTGTGCTGAATTTGACCAAGCAAAAGCCCCCTTCTTGGTCAAGTCTATCAAGGGTGCAGTCAAGCGAGAGAAGTTCTTCACAAACCTCCTATAATATGTGCATAGTCCCAAGAATCCTCTTAAGTGTGTCAAAGTCCTAGGTGGTGGCCAATCCAAAATCACCTGAATCTTCTCCCTATCCACCTTGACTCCACCTCCTCCGATCACATAGCCCAAATATAGCAGCTCTGTCATACCGAACTCGCACTTAGAAGCTTTCACATAAAGTGAATTAGCTTCCAAAATTCCCAACACCTCATCAAGATGTTGAATGTGATCCTCCCACATCCTACTGTAGACCAAAATGTCATCAAAGAAGACCAATACAAACTTCGTGAATGGCGGTTGAACACATGGTTCATGCAGGACTAAAATGTGGCCGGTGCATTAGAAAAACCGAATGGCATCACCAAAAACTCAAAGTGGCCATAGTGGCACCTGAAAGCTATCTTATGCACATCCTCCTCTCTGACCTTGATCTGGTGATATCCAGATCACAAGTCTATTTTGGAAAAATAGACTGCTCCATGTAGCTCATCTAGTAGTTCATCAATGCATGGCACATGATACTTATTTTTTATTGTCTTCTTATTTAGTGCATGGTAATCTATGCACATTCGCATGGTTCCATCTTTCTTCTTCACCAACACCACTGAAGAAGCAAAAGGACTAGAACTAGGTCTAATATGCCCCATGTCCAGAAGCTCGTGTATAGTCCTCTCAATCTCATCCTTAAACCGTTTGGGGTGACGGTAAGGAGTAGTAACCACTGGCTTGCTGTCCCCAAGCTCAATCACGTGTTCAAACCCCCTGTCTGGTGGTACACCTGGAGGTATGTCTGAAAAACTACACTGTGCTTGTCCAATAGGCCTTGGACATCCACATGATACTCGGACAATCACTCCCTGTATTCTTGGTTGAAACCAAGCAATGAATGGCCCAATCCACCTCATCGTGCCGAAAGGTCCTCTCCATCCTCTTAGGCTGTGACTACTTTGGGTGCTCCCCGTAGATAGACCCCTCAAGGCTACATTACTGCTCTCGAGAATTTAATTTTAGCTCCATCCTCTCGAAAGTTAGTACGAAATTCACCAAGGGAGTGAAGCCACTGAACTCCCAATACTACGTTGGTCTCTCCAATGCCGACAATATAGAAGTCATCAGTAGCAGTGTAGTTCCCCATGGTGATGCTCAACTGTGGAACTTTACGGGTGCATCTCATAGACTCACCATTGGCTACAAAAATGTTGAAGCCCTCAAAGTCCTCTATCTGTAGGCCACGTCTCTCAACCAAGGATGCATCAATAAAGTTGTGGGTAGCCCCACTATCAATAAGTACAACAACACGCTGCCCCTACATAACTCCCCTAACTCTGAATGCCTTGTACCTCGGGGTACTAGACAAAGTGGCTATAGTCTCCTGAGGGAAAACCTCCTCCTCTTGCTCATCAGTACCATCCAAAGCATCTTCATCTCCGTCATCCATTTCCTGGGTCTCTAGCTGCTCATCTCCATCACTCTCTCTCTCTCTCTCCTCCTCAAAGACCTCAATGAATTGGGCCTTGCCCTTTCCTGTGCAATCATGTCCGGGGCCCACGGTGAACGGAAATCGAAACAAAGTTTCTTTCACCTCAGCTCATCCCTAAGCTCTCGTGAAATAAACAGCTTTCTAGCCGTCTCCTATCTTTGTGGTGGCCCCTTCGGCTGGAACCCATCTGTTCTAGATGGGGGTCCTCTCTGCTTGAACTCGAGGTGGAAACCTTGGCTTCGAGTGGCTAACTCCAAATCTCGGGCTCTCCTGATGGCATCATGTAGTGAAGAAGGCTCGAATGCCTTCACAAACCCTGCTAGTGAATCTGTCAGCCCTGCTATAAAAAGTGAAGTCAACCTCACCTCAGAAACATCAGTAACCATCACTGACAACCGCTGAAAATCTGCAATGTACCCATCCAAGGATCCTGTCTGTCTCAAATGAGTCAACTCTCTGAAGAATCTATCGGATCTGTTATCCTATAAAATTGACAAGGGAAATTTTGCAGGTAACCATACCAAAATTTCCGTTTTGGTTCCCTGTTGAGGTCTCTTAGCGTTCGGAATGGCATAAAATCCCTTTCTAGAAAATCTAGTTTTTGAACTTGGTTTTTTAAGGTTGGGCGCAGTTTTTATTCACGTTACATCAACCAAAATTGTGCCCCTCCTTTCCTTTGGCACATCCTTTGGAGTGTCAACACTCCAGATGTTGCACCTTCCAATGTTGCGCCTTCCAATGTTGTGCCTTTCAAGATTGCGCCAAGGCGCATGCGCCAGCTTGTCAACATTCAAAATGTTGTGCCCCTTAATAGTGCACCAAAGCGCTGAAAAGGCAGTGTTGACAGTCCCAAAGCCGCGCCTAGGGCACAAATATTTTCGTGTTGACGTCTATCTGGTGCGCCTTAGAAAAGTTGGTGGCGCATTTATTACACCTTTTGCTATAAATAGGCGCATCCGACCTGTCATTTTCACAATTCAAAAAATGTGAAAAAGTTATTCCTCTATACTTGTCAACATTCCTGTCATCCGTGTGTTGCCATTTGTCACGTTCGTGGATCCCACATCGTCTCCTTTATCATTATATATTCCTGGTAAGTGGCCCTTGCTCTTCTTGTGGATTTGTTGTGGTATCTTTGTTGTTTTTGGAGGTTAGTATTATTAAAAACAAAAAATGAACCTATGAAGGTAATGCAACTCCAGCCCGTTTTGCAAATCAAACCCACCTTCAAACCAGTTTTACTCTCCTTCCAGATCTGCTAACCTGGAAGGCCTTGTCTCAGAATGGATCCCTGTCCCTTTTTCCTCTGTTCCCCTCACTGTCAAAATCTGAGTTAAAAGAGGAAAAAAAAACCACAAAGCCTACCAAAAGAGTAAAAATTATAAAGCTTTTGCAAAACATCCACTGTGTTTTCTTTGGCGCAAGTTTCATTGATGTAACATCAAACACAGTCATGCCAAAGGGGTGCACTGTCCCCACATGCAACATTGGCCCTACCCGCGCCTTACAAAATTCCTAAAGCAATAACACAGTGCAAGCGCAACTACAGCTACACCAACATTTGAATGTTGTGCAGGCCCTTCCCGCGCCGCACCAAAGCTAAATTCTTGGCGCACCTTACCTTAATGATGCACCCTTTGAATCTGTGCCCCTTGGTGCATCATAATGCTTTGCAACATGTACCACATCTGCACTAAAGGCACACCCTGAGACCTTGTTACACCAAATGAATCTGCGCCCAGTTAAAACCCTTCATATGGCGCAAGCACACATCCATTGACACCAACATCTGAATGTTGTGTGTAGTCTTTTTCGCGCCTGCGCCCCTTTTGGCGTTGTTTTCTCCCATGCAACACTTTCCAAAAGTGCACCTTGCTATTCTGAGACCCTGTAGCCTACAGTAAAGCTGCACTTGCGCCTAGAAGCTCATAAATTGCTAACTTTTCATTCTGTAAGCTTTGATGGACGACTTAACAGCTAACATGGCTCTTCTGCGGTGGACTTCCCTGATTCTTCTTGTAGATCAACAACTGAACTTAGATCCACACATGTCTTCATCAAGTAAGAAGCCAACCAAGTCTAAGGGTAAAGCCAAGCTAACAGAGGAAGAAATGAAGTATAAATACCAAAGGGTCAGGATGCTTGAATCCCTTGCAGAGTGTGACCTGGATATCAGAGATTCAGAACTCGGTCACATTGACATGGAGGACTTCTGGGCTAGAACTAAGAAGGTCACAGAAGTCCATGGATGGAAAAATTGGTCGGCAGTGGTCTGCATTTTTCCGCAGGGATTCCCGTGAGCGCAATCAACAACGAGTTCATGATGTTGGTGGGTCGTTGTTATAATAAGGACACAAGATGTGTCAAAAATGAGAAGGGCGAGGTAATAATCAACCTCACTACCCGACATTTTGAGATCATGTTGGGTATCCCCACCACCGGCATTTTGTAGCCATAAGCCAAGATGACTGCATGAAGGCATGGAATGAAAATGAAGACAAATGCATGCAGCTGATGAATGAGGTATACCTCAAAAACAAGAAGGTAGTGAGTAGGTGGCCACAAGTCATTCATCGCAGTGACTTCTCAGAAGAGCTGAGTGACACCATCACTTTCCTGAGCAGGGTGTTTGGGCTTCCCGATGCCCATTATTTCCACAAGTGGATGCTCAGATATTTAGAAACAATGAGCAAAAATGTCCGGATCAACGTTTTGAATGGGCGAGATTATCAGCAAGCACAATCTCTGAGTAGCTTCAACAACTCTCAACAACTGGGAGGTTCTACATGAACTCCTATGTAGTGTACGTTGCTACCTCTGAAAGAGACTACCCAACACTGAATCGATGTGGGGTATGGCCCCAGGTCAGAATATATGAGTATTATCCAGAGTTAAGGCTGGAAAACAATATAGCCCAATTCAGCAAAATCAATGATGCCTTCTTCTACGGCGTCATCTAGCCTCTTGAGGCCCAATATGACTCATGGTCGGATGACCAAGAGCGTGGTCACTACCACAGAGAAGTGGGGAGCATTATTTATGTAATTCCCCACTTTCACCTATCTCAGAGCCGCCAACTTCTTGGGGAGCCCACCAAGTTACCGAGGTATGCGGGACCTAAGCTGATCCTATTGGAGCTGTCTAGATAGCTTATCACATACCACAAGAAGTGTTTGAAAAGAAAGAAGGGTAGAACTCCATTCCCCCTCACAGTGGGTAGGTACACCTACACTTCACAGAGCAAATCCCGAGAAATGTTTGCGGAGCTTGAATTGCTCAACTTAAAACATAATTTCCCAGCGAGGCCAACCTTTGATCCTCATGATTACCTTCCAAGGGCAAAGCTCGATCCAATTCATGTCCCTCAGATTGAATATATCTACATCGATCTGTATCATGAGATCGAGCTCAGATGAAAGGATCACTCCTGCCTGGCCCTGGCAGAGATCATCCAATATGGTGTGGCCATCGTCCCGAAAGGTTTCCAAGCAACTGATCAAGAAGTTGATCAGGTTTATCTAGACACGGATGGGGACAATTGGCCATTCACTGAGATTGATAGAACTAAGGCACCTCAGACTATTGAGGAAAGGGTTAAGGGCACTCTGCAGCGCACCGAGCATTGGTGCAAGAAAAATAGTCTCATCTACCTTGGAGTAGACTTCACCACGTCTCCCTTGGGAAATGCACCCGCCAAGCCAAAGCACTTGCCAAAGGGCAAAGGGAAAGATAAAGAGGGAGAGACAAGCACTACTCAGGAAGAAATTCCCGAGAGTCCTCCTTCCGCTACCGAGGAATAGGTAGTAAGCCTGATATCCCCGAAGAAGAAGAAGCGGTAAGTGTTCCAACGGGCACATCCACTCAGGATGTTGCCACTACTGCAACTAGTGAAGTTCCCACCATCCCATCTCCCGCTCCTCCTTCCCCTCCTCATGTCGCTCAACCAACCACTCCTTTGGTTGTGTCTTCTCCCCGTCTTCTACTATTCCCCTTCCTCTTCCTCCATCTTCTCTTCTCTCGTGGATCTGTCCCCCAACATTTCTTCTCTCATCTCTCAGATCCCTTCCACCCCCACGGTTTCCTCTCCTGTAGTGACTCCTACCCCGTGAGCACTATGTTGGCTTCTCTCTCGATGCCGCCACCGAGTGTCTCGATGCATTTCCCTGTGCCCACTGTAGCTGCTCCTCCTTCCACCCCTGTTCCCTCCTCTTCCCCTGGTCCCACTCCCTTAAGTCCAGAATGGATCTCCAAACACCTGAGCCAGCACAAGAGGAAAGTCCCCATTGCACCTATGGACTTCTCCGTGATTCCAACTAAAGGAGCTAAGAAGAAAAAGGCTATAACCCACTTCTCTCAAAGCGCTTCAGGTGAAAGAGTTATGGAGATCGCATACCCTAATCCCACAAAGGAGAAAAAAGATCTATCTCCTACATATTTTACAGTGACTCAGGTCACAATGGGAACATCCTCAGAAAGCCTGCAAGGAGAGGCCTTATCCACAGTGGATGCCCTTTGCAAAAATCTTCAGGAAGCAAAGGAAGAGAAGAGGATATTGAAAGAGAAAACAAGCATCTTCTCCAAGCCCTGCAGAAAATGGGCAGTGCACCTCCTGTAGCTGCCACCGAAACTCCTGAAGCCCTTAGTCAGGAAAAGATAAATGAGTACGCCAAGATTGGCGAGCAAGGTATGGCAGTGTCTGCCTGGAGAGACCAGATCCTCAAAGATAGTGAGGAAGTGATTATAAAATTCACAGAGCTATATCAAAATATAGATCAGGCTAATAAGGAACTCCAGGCAATTACAGGACCTATCTCCGAAGAGTTGGACCATGCCAGGTTACAACACGAGACATTCTAGAAGATGCTCGACTGCCTAGTCGATGACTTAATGAAATTCGGAATCTTAGTCACCTAAGAGCACCCAACAAAGTCCTTGCTTGCTTTGGACTATCGGGTTGACCAAATGGAATTTGTCTTGGAGAAAATAGACAAAATCAAGGAGGAAGCCTTGGATGCAATGCATCAAATGGAGTAGATCATTTTAAGGATGTCTCCAGGTTTTCTCACCCCATCATACGCCTTGAGGAAGGCAAGATGACACTATTCGGCTCTTCAAGGGAATCATGTCGCAGGTTTTAGAGTCAAGTCACTTTTGATGCAAGAATCTATCAACAACCTTCTGGCCTATCGTGACTTTGTTGGATACCTGATGGAGGCAGGTAATGAATACTTTAAACTCCCGGAAAGACTCAGAGATGAACGGGAGACTTGCAAAGTCATCGGGGATCATACCAAGGGTCCCGCTCAGGATCAACTTCAAATGATGGTTAGTAAGTTCATGGAGTACCGAGCTCAATTTCACATTTCCTCCCCTGAGCAGAAACAAGATACTCCTTTCTAGCCAAGGGACGACGACGAATAGGCTCCTTCCTCCTGAGATTTATCCCATTTTTGTCATAATATTTAAAAGAATGTTGGCACAAATGATGACATCATCCATGTTGCACCATGGGATGTTGTCATCCACCAAATTGCCCCAAAGTCAACAGTTGACTTTTAGATATTTTGTAAATATTTTGTAAATAGTTGTTGGCTCCTTTTTTCCTTCTTTCTCCTTCTCCTTCTATAAATACTTGGATACTTGTTGTATTCAAGTAGTGGAACATTTTTTAGACGAAAAATAGAAGTGAGAGGAAAAAGGCTTTGTACTTTTTGTAACAGAAAATATTAATACAAAAATTAAGACTTTGTGCTCAATGGATGTGTTATGTGCATTAGATCTTTCTTAAGTTAGATCTGTGTTGCTTTTCTGTTAGATCTATCTCTACTTTTTGTCATTTGCTCATCAGTATTGCTTTGTTTGTTTATGCAAGTAGGTTTGGCTCTGTTTACTACCAGCCCAAAACATAAACCCTCTGACCTTTCTACTTTGGAATTCATTTCTTTTCTCCCTTCGATCTATCCTATCTCCGTTCCTCCCTTCATTCCTTTTTGTTCATAGTCAGAAATACCCCTACTGGGACGAGATCCCAAACCCCTGAAGGTAGAATACTGTAGGACTTGCGTAGATTCCTGCTGGTAGAATAGCAATAAACTAGTTTCGCTTTGTTGTCTCAAAGAGGGGCTATGCCCTGCACACTATTGGCTCGTCTATCCATAGATCTTCCCTCCCCGATGATTTTCGGACCAACAGATCCCACCTATCAAACCTGCCCACCAATCTCTCTGTAAAATCCGCATAAGTGGTAATATGCGTGTGTCCCTATGTGACAAGGCCATGATGCCACCAATCATGTGCATCTCCCTCAAGATGTAGGATTGCAAATTTTATTGCATCCTCTTCATGCATGGGATTCAAGTCAAAGTAAGTTTTTAACTTCTGAATCCATGATGTCGCGGTACACTTCTTGGATCCGTTGAAGTGTGGAACTGAAATCTACCCCAATCACCTCTGTAGCTTGAGAACATGAGGATAGTGATCCCGCTTGGGCCGGCTACCAATCTTCATCCTGCAATACTCCGGGAAAGGCATATTAGCTTTGAACCCTTCACTCAAGGATTCATACTTTTCCCAACAAGTCTCCTCATCAATAATATCCCCTTGTTGCCCAACCAGTGTCACTTCTGGATCTTTCAGGAAAACTGGTTCATGCATGCTCAACCGTGTGTTTTGGGATGAAGGAGTGTGTTGCCCTGATCTGTCGTTTTCATCTTTGTGAGTCCGCAGCCCGGAATTACTGTTTTCACCTCTTTCCATATGGTTCCCAAGGCCACCCTGTGATAATCTCTCTGTGAGTTGGCTCAAGTAGAGGTTTGTAGTCTCTTGTTGTTTTACCATATTTATAAACATTTTCTTCATAAACTCTTCATTCAGCTTGTTCCTCTGATTTTCCATCTTTATCTGCCATGTCTGGACCTTCTTTCTTGGGTGTATTCTTCCTGGAATAAACCTTCATACACTACCCAACAGGCTGTAGAAAAGACTGCTCTGATACCACTGAAATATCCCCTTTCTAGATTTATTTTATATTCAAGATTTCCAACCAAATTTTTCACAAATAAAAATCTGATTTTATGATAGCAGTATATAGAAAAATATGACAAAGAAAGTACGCTTAAGGAAGCAAGGTATAAAATCAAAAAATAACCAATATCTTCACTTTTATTGCAATTAAACTAACATGCAGCAACATGCATCAGCATGCAATGACATGCATGTAACATGCATGTAACATGCATCAACATGCAATGACAAGAAGTTCCACTGATAAAATAAATGATCTCTCTTACTGAATATGGCTATCTTCTCTTTCTGGACTTGAAACTAGATCAGCAAGCCTCTGAAACTCTGAATCTAACAACCCGATCTGAATAAACTCCACAATAGCAAACTAGGGTTGGATCTCTCACCACCGAAGAGTGCTCTACTAGCTAGGGATAGATCTTTCACTACCGAAGCTAGGGTTCCTGCGGAATTTCACCTCCACAAGCAAGGAAAGCAAGCTGAAAGCTCCAACATAAGATGGAAAAATGAACCTCCTTCCTTTTTTTCCTCCCCAAACACCACCTTTTATAACTTTTTCCATCATAAAAGTGGCCATAAAACCCTAATTCGACCCCCCTTGGAGATATGTCATATTTTAATCGTCACTTAAAGTGACTTTATTTCTCCTAGGCCAAAAAGTCCACTTAAGTGACCCCAACGAAGAAATAGAACATTACCCCACCTTTTTCACTTAAGTCATCATAAAGTACATGCATAACGCCAAAACATAACATATAAGTGAAATGTAGGTGAAAACCATACCCAACAACTCTCTACGCCGCTAGCCCCTTGGGTATGACCAAGGCTAAGACGGAAAACCAGTCGCTAGACCGTGGAGGTAGGAATGGGGACATTACATATGCCTTATAAACAAGAATAAACTCGTGTAATTATATGTAAATGGGAAAACTCGTAGAATATATATCTTTTATCAGCATTTGTTGAAAAGAAATGTTATAAACTATTATCCTCTTTTGATCTAAAATTGAGGCGATCATAAGTTATAGTTTCAAATGAAATAAGTGATGATTATTATTCTTAGTTGTGTGATATTCATATAATTTGGATTACACACTAAATTGATGGTCTTGTGTAACTAACTTAGGCATTGTGCTATCATTTTAGGTCCTACATGAGAAAGAAATGTGAATCATATAGGGTCGCAATTGTTTCCCTAGATTGGATATCCTTTTTGGTTACTGGACTCTTAGGAGACTTTGGTATAATATTTCAACTTGGAGGACCCTCATTAACCAAGTAATAGATAAATGGTTTGAACCTTTTGTGAAGACTAAAGAATGATGATTATCTATTCATTCGACTTACCTTGGGTGAAGACATCCTTTGTTATCGATGTAAGCCCTAGTTAAGTAGTATGAATATTGAGTTGGATCGAGACTTATGTTGCTTTGGGAAACTCTTAAAAACACATGGCCCCAATGCTTTTACCACTCAATAGGGTGGCGAAATTTAAGTTCCTTGTATGAAATGCATTCACCCTCTACTTATATTTATATACATCACTTTTGACCTAAAGGAATTTAGTGACCAAGTTAAAGGTTGAATTAAAACTACCCGTCCAAGTTATAATTTTGTAATAGTATCTTGATAGGTTTTGGAAACATAATTTTGAATGAATTTTGTTTCTCCTAACTCATTCATGTATTCTCTTGGTTATAGTGATAAAGAAACGATAAATTTAAGTAAACTTCTCATATGTCTTGTTGAATTGAAAATTTGTTGTTTGTTGTTTCATTAAGGAATTATGGCTTGTTTGGGGTGTAGAAAGTTTGAAAATTGATTTGTCATGGTGAAAAATTAGGTAAAATTTTAAACAATACCAAATTAAACTATCCTTTATGGGTTTTCTAAAGCAAACTTTTAACCAAAATTGAGATGTTCTAGAAAATGGTACATGCTATGAAACCTTTAAAACCAAACTAGAAAATCAATCCTAACTTGATGGTTGGCTATATATTTCACCCACAATTTACTGGTACTATCACTATGTGAACGTAAAAATGCTTGCCAAATCAAGTCATCACCCCTTTATTATGCTTGGTATTGGGTGAATCTTCATCTTTGACCCCTTAATGAATAATGCAGAGGGTAGGGACAATTTGGAGAGGCTTGTGAACCATTTTCCAAATTTTAAATTTAATTGTAATATATAAGGTGAAACCACACGTAAACTTGGAAATTTTTGCTCTCTTCTTGTGTGGTATTTGTGGCACCTTGGATGGTTTTCAAGAGTGGGCTCATGCACATCAAGTATGTATGACTTGATAACCTTTTTAGATGACCATTATGTTCCCTTGGCTCACCCATCAATAGTTTCCTTTAAATGTGGGCCTTATGTTATCCATCCACTTATGTGGACCCTTGTAGGAAAGTTAGACGATGATGTAAATGAATATTTTTGGAAGCTAAAATTTCCCCTTGAGTAATATTCTCCTATTTGAGATACACTTGATTTTGAACCATGTTATAGTTGGTGAGGCATGTTTGTTGAGACAAAAAAATAGTTCCCTTAAAGTGACCTTAATGTTGGACATCCACTTACGTGTGACCATGTAGGGGTTTTAGACAATAATGTTAATGAAATTTCCTTGGAAGTTACAATTTTCCTTAAATAATTTACTCTTAATGAGAGAAACACTTAGTACAGGACCAAGTTTGAATTGGTGGGACATGCTTGTTGTGACTAACAACCCCATGATACGACATGATACCTTGAGAGGTCATATCCATATCTCTTCCAGTGACTTCCAAGAGGAAGTCTAATCTTAGGAGAGGGGGATGTAGTTCCCACCTCTTTCTAACATCAGTTCATTTGATGACTCATTTCATTTACTAGATTTAAGATATTGATTTAGCACCATTTTGATATTATGTGGTTCATTATGAACTATTTGGTGACACATGTGATTGTTTAGTACACATGGTGCCAGTCTAGTATTATGATCATCATCTTAATTTTCTTTACCTATATGGTCATGGATACCAACAGGACGTGATGCAGTTAGTTTATCTGATATATGATGGATGAATATTGATGTTGTTGTATAGTTTGATATCATTGGTTGATAATGGTAACTTAGATGTCATCATGCAATATCTTAGATGGATCTTATATCTTGATTTAGTGTGGATGCACGTTGTTAGAGTATGTTTATCTCATTTTGATATTGATTGTTGTATAAATTAGAATGAATATGCATGATTGGTTTAATTATCGATATATTATTATTATTCTCTAATTTATTGTATCGATCAGGTATGTTTAATGTGCATATTGAGTGTGCAAATTACAGGTCACACATGAGAACGTGGGTTTCAAAGTTACACCTCAAGTTGCACAAGTGGCTAATTGGGCCAGAAAATCCTAATCCATGCATGATCTTTGTTTGACCTTGTGTGTTTGTGGCACATTCATATTTGGACACCTTTAGGGATTCCTAACTTACCTATGTTAATTTAATTTGTTGAGACTTATGTTAAACTAGTTTACGGACCTAATGGTCCCCACATGCATTAGTGATGTTATTATGTTAGTAAGCTTGTTGTTAGTGGTTTGGGACCACCTAATCATCATTTGGGTGGGCCCCACCACCTCTACCTTTGAGCCACTTTACCCAATCTCGAATTTGGGCTAAATGTGGCATTTGTAAGGGTCTCTTTTCACATTAGGGGTCTCCCTTACACTGAAATTGGTCCCTTGGACCCTACCTATGGGTGGGGGTCTCTTTTCAAGGTCAAATGGGATTTTCCTCCCATTTGACCCCTCTCTTGTCACCATCTTGTAAGTGTGGTTGATTTTTTTGATTTCTTAAAAGTTGAAGTGTGTTGGCTTATTGGTTTTTTAGGAAATTTGGGAGATTACTTCCTAAATGTGTTTTGTTTTGTCTATTAGGATTTTGGAATCTTTTGGTTGGAGAATGATATGGGTGACACATGTCACCCTCTCATTTGTGAGGATTGGAATTTGATTCTTATTTTTATACCTCCTCATGGAGAGGAGTATGGACTTTGGCTTGTGATTTTTACTATTGGAATTAGAGGGAGCATGGAGCTTGAAGTGTTTGGATTGTTTTGGAGAGGGATAACTTGATTTGAGGTAGGCCTTCATGCCTCTCATTTTTTCTTGCTTTAGTATGTTGTGTAAAATTAAAATGGTTGTTTGAATATGGTATTGTTTGCATGTTTGTTGTGGATGTTTAGTAAATCTTGTTTTATTTTATTTTCTCCATCCATCATACTTGGGGTGGATTTTGGAGTGTAGGGGAAGAGGGAGGAAACCCCTCTTACACTACATGTCTTGATGGGAAAGCCATGATGGTATTTATTTTATTTCCTTCCCTCATATGGTTTGATGTGGAAGATGACTGTTCATATGGTTTAAACCTCATCTTCCATCCTTGATAAGAAAACCATGCTTGGTTTGAAAATCCTTATAAGGAGGAGGCTTGGTGTTTGGGATGGAGTGATAAGGAGGGTATTATGGATAATATTTTGGTGTTCCTATGGTTGGATCACAATATGGTTTATAATGGGCTCCTTGCCACTCTTCCCCATTGAGGAAACATGGAGTCTCATCTTGTTTTTTTGTGGTTGCTTTGATTTCTTTTTCATGGTGTATGGTGTGTTTGTCATCCTATGGTTACCCACTTAATTGTGTAATTTTCAGGCATGCATTCTCTCTCTCCCATGGGATTGGAGGGAGGCTAGCATGTCCTCCATTGGTGGAGATGACATGTGATGATGCCATTTGGTTGGGTGGAAACTAAGCCTCTTTCTCTTGTGCATTGAAGACTTTCATATGGATTGGAAGCTTGGAAAATATGTTTGGAGCTTGGAAGAGAAAGTTAAATTTTTTTGCTATATTGCTCCCCATTTTGGGGAGGCTTGTACACTTGCATTTTAAAGTGTTATGGGTAATAGTTAGGATATCTTGGTATCTTTCCTTCTCTCTAGAGAAGAATAATTGTGACATTGTACTATAATGTTCTTATAATCCTGGTTATAGATGAAGTCTTGTAATATACTATTCTCTTGAAAGATTGTTGCTTTTATTTTCCTATAAGTTTGGTATAATTTTTCTCTCCATTTTGGAGAATGAAAAAGGGTGAAAAGAGATTTGTTGGAGTTAAAGAAGTTTATTCAAGTGTTTTGTGATATTTGTTATGTGAACAAAAATCTTGTATTTGACTTACAACCCTTGGAAATGAAAATTTTACCTTACTTGTTGTAATCTATTGTGGAAAGGAAAATAAATTGACCATTTGGATGAACTATTAACTTTTGGTTTAAAAAAAAAGTATTTTGAATATATAAAAAAGGGTTTATTTTAAAAGTATGGGTTTGTTAGTTTAGTTGATAAACTAAAATTTGATGGCTTCTTCATGAGCTTTAAAATAAATATGTATATATCCTCTTATAACATGCCTTTATTTCTTATTATTTTAATTGTTAAAAGTAAAAAAAATACTTTTTTATGTTCTCATGAAGTTGTATTTTATTTGGGAAATATGATTATTTTTTTAATTATTGGTAGAATAAGTGAAATAAGTTGTTTATTTTGTACAAAGAAAACAAAGAGAAAATTCAAATTGTTTCCCTATTATTAGATAATTCATTTTATAGTATTAAATGTGAAATAATACATGTCATTTTGGTGATATAAGTGGTTCCATTTTATATGAAAGAAAGAAAATTTAACTTATATCTTCTCTTTAAATGTTAGTGTTAATCATAGTGCCCCGAATGGCTCGAATTATGAAGTGGGGCATTCATATATATATTATATAACATGGGACCATCTCTCAAGCTATAAGGGACTTGCAAAACTTGAGATGGACCTCCAGAAAGTTGAAAATTCTTATTCCTAATCTACATGCCATATATATATATATATAGGCGAAAACTATTTTATCCTAATCTAACCATTCCAAGGGGACAGAGAGAGAGAGGGTGAAAGAGCCTACAATAAGCGGTGATACAAGTTTTTGTCCCAATAGAAAGGAAATCGGTTGTTTTACTTTGAAAAGGAAGTGGATGATCATGGACTCGATAACTTTTGTGGAGAGAGATGATTAGAGAGGAGGGTGGACATAATGCACCACGGACCAGAGATAGTTTTCACTTGCACCACTTTGAAAACCATTAAGCATAGCTCCCGAACTTGTACAAACACCAAAATATGCATATTACCTCACCTTGCACGATGAGAGGTAAGAAGAGACAATAAAATGAGCCAAGGATGGACAAATGCATCACAAATGATTCTATTGCTCCAAAAGTTAATTACTTCTCTAGTGGGAAATAGGAAAAAATGCCATTATAGAGCCCTAAAAGGAGGCTTAGACTCTGATTCTTCCTAAGGAAGAAAGAGATGGGGGCATAAGAGAAAATCTTGAACAACCCTTTGAATATGCCCCTCCTTTACCATATATAGGAAGAATAAGAGAGAGAGGAGGGAAGAATTCGAATCTTGCTTCAACCACCTAGAGATTTGCATGAATCCTGCTTTGAAATCTCAACCACTATCAATCAATGCCCCTCTCAAATCTACAAAAACAAATGATTTTGGTTCCCTATATCAAATCAAATCTAATCTGTTTTGAACCAAAACTATGCTTTGTATTAATGGCTTCTATCTTTTCCATTTTCCTCCAAATCCTTTAAGAATGATATTTTATGTTTCCATGGTGTAGAGGGTGTCGAGAAATTTCCAAAGTCTTCTAAAGCCTAAATATAGTTTCCTGTCAAAAAATATGGCCATTTGAATATTTGGGTCTAGGGTAGAATATTTTAAAGAATCTAATAGCCCAAATTAAATCCTCACCACTTAGGATTGTAGGAATAAATGATTTAATGGGTTGGGTGAAAATTAATAAGTTGGAGTAATATAATCAAATGGGAACCTAGAGGATTTTATTAAAGGCCATGGTGGATATATATCAACAATGTGGCTTTTAAGAAATTATTTTAATAAATCAATATGTAGCATGGGCTTATTTTATTTATAATGGGTCATGGAGAGTGTTAAAGTATTAAACTAGGACTTACAAAAATAAATAAATAAATAAATAAGATTTCGACACGAGCTAGTATGGTAGCCAAATGTACCTTTTCCAAATTTAAAATTAATGTAGATAAGGGAATTTTTGACCCAGTAAAAGTTATGGTAAATAATAACCTGGATGAATAATATTAATTGTTGATAGTAGTCGAGAAAATACTTAAATATTAATAAAGTAATATATTTATAAAAAAAATTGCCGGGATTTTTACTAGTTGTGTTTGGTTTGGGTCGTGTCCAATATGGGGCACTACAGTTACACATAGGGTGCTCAATCATTGGTCCTCTTTAAAATTCTTTATATTATTTTTCTTCATATTAAATCAATTCAAAAACCAATTTTCCCTCTAAATAAACACGTGAAATGAAAATGTTTATGTGGCACGATCATACGCTACACGTGTTAGGTTGCAGAGCTTGTTTTCATGTGTGAAAGTGTTGAAGACTGTACACTAAGAGTACTGTACTATGCTTTTCTCATATGGGTGGGATTTTGACCCATAAGTTTATGGGATGGTTTTGGCCCATGGTTTTAACACCCACGGTTTTGTAAAAATCACTTAAGTAGCTGTCTACTTATATGGTTTTATGCATATGGTAGGCATAATGTAACATTACGATGTGTTTTGAATTCGGTGTGTAATCTGTAGTGTTTGTTGAGCATAGCTGCAAATAAATATGGGTATTGTATTGAGAGAGTGGTGACTTATAATAAAATCTGAGCAAGTGATTCTTGATGGATGTAGCCCAAATTGGGTGAACCACGTTAAATAATGTCTCTTTGTGTTGTGTTATTTTATTCTATAATTTTATTTGAGATCTGCAATATTTTCTGCATATTAGTTTCTCTTTTTGTGATTCTGAGGGATTATTCCCATATTTTATCCCTTATTTCCTAACAAAACGATGATATAATTATTTTGTGGTGACTGAGAAACCTAAATATAACTATGTGTCATATAGTATTGTAATATGGTACATAGGTTATATGTGGGCAAGTCTATTACCTTCAAGTTTGGAATTTTATTCTCACCCCCCCAAGGTCCTTCTCATTCATGATATCCCATGTGGCTTAAAATTCCATGCCTAAATATTTCCTTTCATCCTTTTTGAGGGATATTGTGGTCCAACTCGGTAGAGTAATCTAGTGTAAACAAAACTTAGATAAATTTTCTAGCCTAATATTTCATCGTAGGGTTTGTGTGGTAGTTTATCTAACTCAACCTCTACTAGAGAATATTAAACTAATAGGCCCATGTTTTAAAATGGAATAGCTAATAGTTTATTTGAAAAAACCTAATGCATGTTTTTACTACTGCAAAGAGGGAAATTTGATGTGAGATAATATTTTTAGGAAATCTAAAATTGCTCAACCCCCTCCATCTTATTCTTCCATATACCCCTCAATAAAAAAATTCACATGAAACTCCTCTACTTAAACTAAATATATCCCTTCAAGTTCTTCCCCCACCTCTTCCTCTGAACCATCTATCTTAGTGACCCCTACTTCTTATAAGGAGGTTGTTATGATTGAAAATTGGAGGTTGATCAAGAAAAGTAAAGAAAATTATAGTTACCATCCCCATTATAATTTTCCTTCTCCCTCTCATGAGTGCTCACCTTCTACTTCCCTTTCTTCTTTTTCTTTGAATCCCCTTAATCGATCTTTCATTTCCCTTTTACCCCTAGATCTCATCAAAGGTCAAGACCCACATTAAATACTACTAGAGAGAGTGATAACAACAAAAAATATGTATTGCTTTCCAACCATTTTGGAATTCTTCCCTCGGAGGATGATATAATATCCCCTTCATTACCAAAAGTGCAATATGTTATCTTAGAAAATTAGAGGCATATTTGTCCCTCCTCAAAAGTATAGAGTAAAAGAGGTGATTAATAAGTGAAGAATGGATGTTTTATTACTTAAATAAGTTAAACTAAATGGAATTTGTATCAATGCTTCTTTAAATAATTTTTGGAGGGATGGTCTCTTTTTTTTACACACATCTCATAAATTTGGAAGTGGAGGAGATGTATTAGGATTATCTTCATGGATGTCCAAATATTTCATTGATAAGGGTGAAGATCCATCTCATAATTTTCCCGGGGTTCTCACCTTTATTAATGCTCATACAATTGGTTTTTTTATGTATATACTCTTAAAAATGCTAAAGAACAAGCCACTCTTTGGGATTGGATGTCAAAATATTTGCTTAACCTTGATTGGATTTTAGGTGGAGATTTTAATATGGTGAAGCAACATAATGATCACAGTTGGTCCAATCATATTAAACTTAGTCGAGAGGAATTTGAGAATTGTATTTAGTGTTGTAATTATCTGGGTGTGGTTGATTCTCTTCATTAGAAAATTTCAAGTCATGAGGTCAAAGCATATAAGTTTTTTCCATTGAGTTAATAATTAAATTTTGCACTCTAACTCAGTGTAACTTTTCTAAAGATTGGAATTGGATATCCTTCAACTCCATTTCATTCCTTCCCTTGAAGAAAATCTAGATTTGTCTCCTTCACAAAATGTCTCTAATACCCTAACCGAATATTAAATAGAATTACAAATATAGTTGTAAGTGTGGGGCCAAATTAAGTGCTCAAATTTGGAAATCTAAAGATGATTCGATGCACAAGTATTGACATGGAAAATTTTACATTACAAGATCTTCCTTTTGGTGACACATTAAAATGTATGACTATTAAGCCTACTAATTTCCCTTTTTATCGTTAGAAATCAAAAATTCAAGCACTTACTTTGGAATTTCATAAGAGCTAATGGTGAGTAATTTTAGAGATCTTACTATAATATTTGAACACCATTTGAACTCGAAAGAGGCTTTATTTGGAATGGGCCTTGAAAATAATGTGATTGTTGATTTTGTCAGACATGTTATATTGTTGCATTTATGGAAAATCATATGTTTAGTAGTGTTTCTAGCAATAATTTTCATCAGGTAGTTGTAATTTCAAGGCATTACTCTAACATATTTTTTTAAAATTGTGTCTTTCTACTCTCAAATACATGTATTGTCAAGAAAGAATAAAAATGTGAAATTTTAGTTAGATCAAACCAAAACTCAAATCATTCAGCTCCAAACCGGTCAAAGGAATGAAAAGGGGACAATATTTGACATTTGTCACACATGTGCGAGGGGTCAACTCAATACTCTTGTTTCTAAGGTTGAAGGGGTTAGGTTGAGGCATCTAACTAAGGAAGAAAGGAGAAGTGAGTATGTAGTGTCACTATGTTTGTTTTAGAATGTCTATCCTCCCTAAATGCCTTTCCAAATTCATCATCTTCATCATGATTGTGTATCATCCCTTCAAGAATTGATGCAAGATCCTGATTTAGATGGGAAAAACACAAAAAGTTGAAGATGGACATCCCTAGGAAGAAAAGGGACAATCCATATGTTGGAGGTTGAAGTAAGTTGGGTTTTTCATTTGATTCATTTTAGTTTCATGTTTTAATCAAAGTGCAATTGATTCATTCCCTTATGATTACGTGAAATTACTTAGTGTGTTGAGTTACAAAGGGTTCATTTAACATTACGTTAATGAAAAGAAATGCAAAAGAAACATGTACAACTCATCACAATTAGTTTTCATTGTTTTCATAAGTAAATTATACAATGGTCCCACACAAGCCATGGGAAATGACTCATCAAGTACAATACATACAAAGAAAATGCATAGACATGAAAGTATAAATGCAAGAGAAGGGAAGAAAACCCATCATTTCCTGGAATGAGGTGGATTTTATTTGTGGCTCCTCGGCTTACAACTACCTTATTCTCATCCTCTTCATTTTAATTGTTAGAAAACTTGAAAATAGAAATCAGAAGATGGTTAGAGCTCTGGGTATTCATAGTTCTCATTACACTATATGGTTTCAGATATAAAAAAATTATTTCATGCTTATAGGAAAATCAAAAATGGAAGGGATGCATGACATGGAGTTTGAAACATAATGATCATAATCAACATACTATTCTATCATCAAGATGAAGTAAACAAATACTAAGAAAAGTACATAATATCATCATCTAGGAGTGTTTAAGATGAGATTTCAAAATTATATCATAATGAATAAATTATGAAAGATCCAAAGAAAATATAGGCATATGGCCTACACCATGTTTCTAACTATTTTCTTAATGTGCAAGTACATGCATTAAAGACCATACTTCATCCATGTTCTATTTATATCAAAAATTAATGAGTAGAAGACCTTTCATGTATGTATCAATCAAGAAAGAGGAAATAAATTCAACTACAAAGAATGAAATCACAACCATACAAATTTATTTTGCAAAGGGAAAGAGGTTGCTAACCATCTAATCCAAGAACAACTATCTCAAGCGATAGTGAGAATGCAAGTTACAGTGAGAATGAAATATATTCAAGTGTTGAATAAGATTGGGGTCACTTCTAAAAAGCACAACAAAGGATTTTTCTTATCTCATAAACAAAATGCAACATGGTGAGGTGTTAACCATATTAATATAGATATAAAAATGTATGAAGTAGTAAAATTTTGCACATGAGATGAAGTTAGGGAATGCACAACTAGTAAGTAACCTTGAAAGGATGCTGTAAATTTAAGAGAAGCATTTTTGGATTGAAGAATTCCTTATTAATCTCTAAATGAAATGTTATTCCAACATGGAGGATGATGTAAAGTAACCACTAAAAATTCTTATAATAATGATGCTAAAATTACAAGACAAAATAAAAAAAGGGGTCATTGAAGTCTCCTAGTGTCTCAACATTCAGTGAATCAAATTTAGTTATAGATGTGCTAGGAAACAAGTTAAGGAAATGAAAGAGGTTTTCCTAAGAACACCAAAGTCATCATAGCAAGAAATAATAAGACCAAATCATTTCTCATTGGTCTACATGTTGTTGTCATGAACACTTAAGGTATGAGAGGAATAAATGATGCAATTCAATACCTAGGAATTGAGAAACGATGGTTGCAAGGTGCCCAAGAGTGTATTGTTCTTCATGAAACTCAAATACATGCATTCCATGCCATAACTAAAGAAATTGAAGCTTTACAACAAAAGCAACAAGAAAAATTAAATAGAATGTTAAGAACTCTGGAAGATGGTGAAAACTATGAATTATCAAATATAGATGATGGATTTAATCTTTTTGGAGCAGTAACTAGAGTAAGAGAAGTAATTATGTGATGGAATTATAGGGGAAGGAGAAACTTTTGATGAAGCAGAGACACCAAAGAAAAATAAATAAATAGAATGTGCCAATGATTTTATCAGTGTTGAAATGACTGAGTTCATCTAATGTGTTGCCTGAGTTGAGTACAGTAGCAAGAACAACGCACAAAGTACAATAGACACAACTAGGTTATCACAATAAAAATATGCAATCCCCAAAATGTCTAAATTATAGACAATTTGACACAAAAGTATGGACGAGTTGCAACAAAGAAAAGTCAAGATAAAATCACAAGGTGTTGAGATCAACATTGAAGAACCGAGCTAGAAATTATGAAAACATACACAACAGAGCCAAAAATCTCAGGTCAAGATGAGCTATATATATAACCAAACAGAGGTCGAGCCATGACATGTTGGAAAATATAGCAATGAGATATGCAAGTGCACCAAATATAACTCACCTGAGGCATATAAAGACTCAACATTGAGATGGTTATCTTGAGCTCCTCACATAGATCTAGCATGTAAAGTGTCAAAACCCCCAAAATCAAGCTCAATACCTAACAAATCAAGGAGATGAGTGCATTATCAATGAGATGAGTTTTACAAGACAATTATATAAGACAACGAGCATGTATTAGGTATGATGACCTCCATTAGAGCATGACACGAGCTCTCTTAAAAATGAAGGTAAACACACAATAACGAGATATGTCTGAACAGTGAAACCCCTCTACAAAAACATGTGAGTCATGTTTTGCATGGTAATAATGAACTACAACCATTGAAACCCCAAATCCACCAAAAGGAAAAAACAAATGTGAAGTCAAACATAGTCACAAATGTGGATGGATATAGCTCGGGAAATCAAAGCGATGAAGCAAAACAATGTAAAACCCAACTTGTGGAGTAAATGGTGAGGTTCATTAAAACAATGCATAGAAATACCAGTATAAAAATAAAAAAGGGGTTTACCTTTACAAAATGACAGGTGGAGTTTTTGTAAGAAGACAAATGCACAATAACCACGCTCAAAACCCCAACCTTTCAAAAATGTCCGAGCTCGTATACCCTCTCTAAGCTAGTAGTGGAATGAATAACACAGTACATCAGATCATGGAAGTAAAATTTAGGGAAAAACTGAGCTATATATGCAAAAAACCTCACAACAAGATTTGAAAAATAGTGCATAAGAGTGAGCTCGTATTTCTAAACTTGAGCATGAGTAGAATCTACAAATGCCAGCTACCGACTTGAGCCATGAAAACTAGAGCACATACTAAGTACATGGCTATGAGTGTATCATTGAAATGGAAAGCACACATTCTAGTTCGAATCACCGAATCACCTAATCATCAACCTCGGGTTGTAGATCCATCGAACCCGAATGAAGAACTAGAGGAAAATGGTGGTCGATACCATGAGATATCCATAAAGTAGGAAAACCAAAATACATATCTCCAAAGCTAAAACTACAACCCCATTAAAATACAAAATGTTAGCTCTAAATAACTAGACACTAGACAAAAAACAAGAGGCCCAAAGTGAAACCATGGTGGCTACAGTCATTTTTACAAAATTTACCTTCCCTTCCAAAGGCTTCAAATGATCACAAGTGAAAAGTAAGAGTTTAGGGTTTTCAACCCTAAGTTTTCCTAATGATTGATCTTGGGTATAGTTGGACCAAGTTAGTAAACCATGAGTAATCTTTTGAGTGATTAATAATTTGCATAGGGTTAGCATTTTCACCTTCTTATTAGTTATGCCAAGTGTCAAAGGGTTTGACCAATAAATGCCATCATGCCAATGAAAATGAAGCTAATTATTTAAAACCATGCATCATTACCCATCTGAAAACTTAGCCATTTAATCATGAATGCGGATTAGAGTAAAAGGGTGATGATTATACCGCATGCCAAGATAAAATAGATTTTGCTTATATAAGACAAAATAGATACCTTTTCCATGACAAGTAACAAAAGACAAAACCTACCAATGGTGCATGTGCCCAAAAAAGATAAAATTAGCCTTTTGGAAAATAACATAAGGTGTGATTTACCTTAATCTTGTCAAAACCCGTACACCCACCTTTTCTCTTTGCAAAAATAGTGTTGACTAAGGTCAACAAGAGGTTCAAGAAAGGACAAAAATAGTCTTTTCAAGTTTATTTTTAGTCAAGATCTTTATCTCATGCATGCTAAATTTTGTTCACTACCATTCATATTTTTTTATTACAAGGAGAGTTAAAATTAGGCATGCAAGCACCTAAAGTGATGTTGTAATAGAAAGTGTTGAGCCTTTCATCTCCACTTCATCTTTTCACATTGTCTTATATATTCTAGTGCTTTTGAAGCATTTAGGGGATTTTTTATGTAAAAATTATCAGTAGAATTTTCTCAAAGAAATGCCCATTGATAATAGAAGTGTTTTTCCTTTCCATAAATACTTGCAATATTGTGCATTCAAGTAGTTTATTCTTGTGATTTTTCCCTGAATTTATTAAGTTATCTTCTTATGTTGTCTTCCCTCATTACAAAAAATAGGTTTTTGTGTGTTTATTTTAGTGTGCATGCATATTTAAATCTGTGTATTGTGAGTTATCCCTTGACATATTTCCATTATTTGCCTTGAAATTCACCCAAAAACCTTCTAGTTCATGTAAATTTAGTATTTTTATTTATCATTTGTGTACATTTCCATATCAATAATCTCCAACAATCCATGGTGTATCAACCCCATTTTCACGCTTTCATTCTAACCCTACCCCCATTTAAGTCTAGTTAGGGATACACTAAAGGGAACTGGCCCTTCAAATCTATAGATTTACCTCACTCTCGGGATACCTACAACCCATGAGGTGTTTCCATTGTCTATCCGCAGAAGTGAGGATGGAAAAGTATAAAATCTACCAATCCTCACAAAGGTGCACTTCTACTAGATAATAGTTTTTAGCACGCTCGGTGGGACGAGGACTAATATTGACAATTGTTCATAAATTTAATATTCAAAGAAGAACACATCTGGAAACTCTGACAAGCTGATTTCATACAAGTACTACATTTTTAGAGCCTTTTGGAGGTATTTATCAAAATAGATTTGGTTATTTTTTTGGTCCAAACAACCTTTTTATTTTTAGAAACCATTTTTTCCAATTTTCCATCTTTTATGAGGTCATGCATTCATGATGTCAGTTCCTCAGTGGAATTCCTTTCTCCAAGAGCTGAACCATCCCAATCCACCTCCTTTCTACCAATATCCTCCTCCAAATCAGTATTATAACCCTTATCAAAATGAATATCCCCATGACCCAAACCTTGTTTATCAATATGGTCATCATTACAATCATTATACTATTCAGAACATGGATAAGTAGCAGCAGTTATGTAGATTATGCAGGTTATGAGAGTAGTTATATGTCTAACAAAGAGTTTGAAAGAAAAATTCAGATATTAGAGCAAACATATTAAGCTCTCAAAGAAGGAATTGAACAATTACAACCATTAGAGGAAAACAAACTCAAGGTAGAGGAACCTTGTCAATGGGATGTTCCTACATACCTTCCTTATACACCAATGTAGTCCACCTATCAGATTCCAAGTTTTCATACTGCTGTAATTTTTATTCCTCTTCCTCACATGCAGATTTTATACCTTAACCTTTGTCCAAACAGTGCAAAATCAGGTTGAAACCCAACCCGCTCATTCTCCTTCATCCCCATGCCCGATTCAGGAAGATGATGATAAAAAAATTATTCATAAGGGGAAGCCAATTCAAGAAACATCATGCTAGAATTTATGCAAAATTTGCAGGAATGGGTCTCCAAGTTTGGGTTCAATCATGTTCCGCAGTTGGAAAAAGAGTGCATGCAAGAAGGGGAAATTTCACAGCAACAACTAGAACATGATCGTTGAGAAAATATCAACAATCATGAGGTTGTACCATATTCTGGTGTAATAAATGATTCATTTTCAATTGTTAATTTACATGTTGTTGATTTAAATATTGTTTATTTAAAGGATGTGAGTTTGCTAACCATGCATGCAAAGTTGCCTCATGATGAGGAACAAGAGAATTTCAACCTTGCATCCTTCTTGTTGGATGAAGACACTGATAAGATTGAAGGTGGGGAAGAGATTTCACATGATCAAGATGATACCGCATAATGCAATGATCCATATTGTTATGCATGTTTAGAAATTGTTGTACTTCTTGAGGGTTGGAATGATTCAAAAGGAATATTATAAGATACCACAAATATCAAGAAGAACAAAGAGGGATTGCAAGAAGGAAATTTTCCTTTCTAGCTACATGGTGGATCAAAATGAGGAAAAAGATTGATATCATTGTTGAACCATTTGGCATGAAAGCATTTGAGTAGTTCAAATAATTAACACAATGTTCTTATCAACCTCCTAATGTGCTCAAGCATGAAGAAGGAAAGGAAACATGGCAAATAAAAAAATCAATTTATCACCTAGTAGAAAATGATGCCCAATCAAATACTTGGCTGATTTGGAGTCAGTTTCAACAATACCATCAATTGTGTTATTTTGAACATAAGGATGAGCTTCATGTTCTCAAAAGTCAGCCCCAATACCTCCCAAAACAAATTATAGATCCGATAGAGGTATTTTTCATATTCTAGACTGATCTTTTGATTGAGTTTAAGGTATAAATCTTGTTTCCAACTTTTCCATGTGATATGATTGTCATGTTTATCTCATGGCCTTGTTTTTCAGAAAAGGAAGCTACTTTTCTCAACCTATACCAGGTTTTGTTTAATTTAACTTTCATTTGGATAGAGTAGGGTAGGTAGGATTTCAATTCAATAAGTTCTTACACACACTTGTAGTTGTTTTTGTTTTTAATAAGTGCACTTCATCCACAAGATCTAGATTCTTCCTAGATCTTTTATAGTTTTATTTATTCGGAAAAAGGCAAAAATTGTTGTTTTAAGGAAAAGGTTATTTTGGGATTTTGACTCCATGCCCAATGGATGTATTAAGGCACTTAATCATTGCAGCTAGTAGGTATCTTACCCCACATAATCTCCATAAATGTTTACATTTATTTCACATGTGTGAGCAAATAACTTGAAACTTTTTTTCTAAGGTTGAAGAGGTTAGGTTGAGGCATCTCTCAAAGTAAGAAAGGAGAAGTGAGTATGTATTATCATTGTGTTTGTTTCGAATGGCTATCCTCCCCCTAAAATTCCTTTCCAAATTCATCATCTTCATCATGATCGTACATCAACACTTCAAGAACTGATGTAAGATCCTGATTTAGAAGGGAAATACATGGAGAGTTGAAGATGGACATCCCAAAGCAAGAAAAGGGACAATCCATATGCTGAGGTTGAAGTATGTAGGGGTGTGTATTTGATTCAGTGTAGTTTCATATTTTAATCAAATTTTAAATGATTCATTACCTTGTGATTATGTGAAATTAGTTAGTGTGTTGATTTACAAAGGCTTTATTTAACATTATGTTCATGAAAAGAAATGTAAAATAAACATGTACATCTCATCATAATAAGTAGTTTTCATTTTATTCAAAATTAAATTGTAAATCCCACCAGGATAATTTTAGTACAATAGTCCCACACAATTTTCTAGCGCCGTGGGAAATGACTCATTTTTTTAGGGTCGGCAAGAAAAATATCCCCTATATAATCAGATATTCGCAAAGGAAAATGCATATACATGAATATCCCGTATTGTAATAAATGCATTTAGAGAAGGAAGAAAACCCATCATTTCCCGAGTTTGCTGAATGAGGTGGATTTTCTTCATGGCTCCTTGACTTGCAACAAATAACTACTACCTTATTCTCATCCTCTTCTTTTCCATTTTTATAACACCTAAAACAAAAATCAAATGATGGTCAACAACCTTGTTGAGCTAATGGGGTTTTCATCTTTCACATTATACTATATGACTTCAAATATATAAATTTTATTTCATATGTATAGGAAAATTTATTGACATGAACGGAGATTTTTTTGAAAAAAGTAGGGATGCATGACATGGAATTTGAAATGAATTGATCATAATCAACATACTATTTTATCATCAAGATGAAGTAAACAACATATAAAGAAAAGTACATAATATCATCATCATAAGTGTTCAAGATGAGATTTCACCTCCAATTTCTATATCATAATTAAGAAATTATGAAAGGATCATCAAATAATACATACAAAGAAAATGATAGGCTTATGGCCTACATCCTCATGTTTCTAACTATTTTCTTAATGATGAAGTAAACAACGTACTAATAAAAGTACATAATAACATCACTTGGAAGTGTTCAATGAGATTTCAGAATCATTAAATATAATAGGCTTCATCCATGTTCTATTCATATAAAAAAATAAATGAGTAGAATACCTTTCATGTATGTATCAATCAAGAATGAGGAAATAAATTCAAGTACAAAGAATGAAATCACAACCATACAAATTTATTTTGTAAAGGGAAAGTAGTTGCTAACCATCCAGTTCAATTACAACTATTTTAAACTACGGTGAGAATGCATGTTACAACTATGTGAGAATGTAATATATTCAGGTGTTGAATAAGATTGGGGCCACTTCTAAAAATAAAATAAAAGTCTTTATCTTATCTCATAAACACAATGCAACATGGTGAGTTGTTAACCATATAGAGAGCCAAACTTATGAAGTAGTAAAATTTTGCACATGAGATGAAGTTAGGGAATGCACAACTAGTAAGTACCCTTGAAGGGATGCTATAAATTTTAGAGAAGCATTATTGGATTGAAGAATAAATCATTAATCTCTACCTGAAGGGTTATTCCAACATGGATCATGATGTAGAGTAACCATTGAAAATTCTTATAGTAATGATGTTGATATTGTAAGATAGAATTAAAAAATGGTCATTATATTCTTCTATTATCTCGGCATTAAATGAATCAAATTTAGTTATACATGTGTTAGGAAACAAGTTAAGGAAATGAAAGAGGTTTTTCTAAAAACAACAAATTTTCCATAATAGGAAATAATAGGACCAAATCATTTCTCATTGATTTGCATGTTGTTGTCAAGAACACTTCATATGTGAGAGGAATGGATGATGCAATTCGAGACCTAGGACTTGAGAAGCAATGGTTGCAAGGTGCCCGAGAGCGTATTATTCTTCCTAAAATGCAGCTACACACATTTCATGCCACAATGAAGAAATTACAGCTTTACAATAGAAAAACAAGAAATATTAAATGGAATTTTAAGAACTCTAAAAGATGGTGAAAACTGTGAATTGCCAAATATAGATGATGGATTTGATCTTTGTGGAGTAGTAACTAGAGTAAGAGAAGAAATCATGGAAGGTAATGCCTGAATTGATGGAATTATAGGGGAAGGAGCAACTTCTAATGAAGCAGAGACACAAAAGAAAGAAGAAGAAACAAGATGTTCCCGTGATTCTATAAGTGTTGAAATGTGCAATATAAAGAAAAGAACAAATGGAAATGCACTTGAAGACTGATTTCATCTAATGTGTTGATAGAGTTATGTACATTAGCAAGAATCATGCACAAAGTACAATCGACACAAATAGTTGGGTTATCACAAGCATAAATATGTAATCCCCAAAACATCTAAATGATAGCAGTTCAACACAAAAGTATGGTCGAGTTACAAAAAGCAAAGTCAAGCCAAAATCACAAGGTGTCAAGCTCAACATTGAAGCATCGAACTAGAAATTATGCAAGCATACACAATAGAGATACAAATCTTAGGTCAAGATGACTTATATATAACCAAACAAAGTCGATCCATGGTGGGTTATAAAAAAAATAGTGAGTTATGTAAGTGCACCAAAAAGAACTCATATGAGCCATAAAAAGACTTAACATTAATATGGGTAGCCTAAGCTCCTCACTTAGATTTGCATGCAAAGTGTCAAAACCCCAAAATCAAGTTCAATACCTAACAAATCAACTAGCTTAGTGCATTATCAATGTGTTGAGTGCATTATCAATGAGATGAGTTTTGTAGCCAAGTATATAAAACAACGAGCAGTATGAGGTATGATGACCTCCATTAGAGTATAACATGATCTCTTCTAACAACGAAGGTAAACACACAATGGTGAGCTATGTCCAAATAGTGAAACCCCTCTACAAAAATAGGTGAGCCATGTTTTGCATGGTAATAATGAGCTATAACCATTGAAACCCCAAATCCACTAGAAGGGATTTTTCTTTTGAAGTCAAACAGAGTCATAACTATGGATGGATATATATCAGGAAATCAAAGCGATGAATCAAAACAATGTAAAGCCCAAATCATGGAGTAAATGGTGAGGTTCATCAAAATAATGCATAAAAAATACCGGTATAAAAATAAAAAGGGGTTTACCTTTACAAAGCGATGGGTGGAGTTTTTGGTAGTAGAAAATGCATAATAACCACTCTCAAAACCCTAACCTTTCAATAGCGACCAATATCATATACCCTCACCAAGCTAGCAATGGAGTGAATAATATAGTACACTAGATCATGAAGACTAAATTTGGGAAAAAATAGAGCTATATATACAACCAAATCTCACAACAAGCTATGAAAAGTAGTGTACATGAGTGAGCTCGTATTTCTAAACTTGAGCACGAGAAAAATCTACAAGGGCCGAGTTACTAATTAAGGCCATGAAAAGTAGAGCATAAACCAGGATGGCTACGAGTGTATTATTGAAACAAAAACACAAATTCTAGTTCAAATCACCTAGTCATCAAGCCCAAAGTTACAGATCCATCAAACCAAAATGCAAAACTAGAGTTAAATGGTGCCTAATACTAATATAAAATGAGCTCAATGAGATATCCATGTAACATAAAAAATAATAGATACGATCTCCAAATCTAAAATGATAGCCCCATCAAAATATAAAATGTGAGCTTCAAAAACTAGATACCAAACAAAGAAACCGAGAGGTCTAAAGTGAAACCATGATGACCACCATCCTTTTTACAAAAGTAACCCTCCTTTCTAGAATCTTTGAATGATCACAAGTGAAAAGTAAGAGTTTAGGGTTTTCAACCCTAAGTTTTCCTAAAGATTGACTTTGGGTATAGTTGGCCCAATTTAGTAAACCATGGTTAGTCTTTTGAGTGATTAATAATTCACATAGGGTTAACATTTTCACCTTATTATTAGCTATGCCAAGTGCCAAAGGGTTTGACAAATAAATTCCATTATGCTAATGAAAAGGAACTACTTTTTTACAACTATGCATCATTACCCGTATGAAAAACTTAACCAATTAATCATGAATGTGGGATTAGATTAAAAGGGTGATGATTATACATGCATGCCAAGATAAAATAGCTTTTGCTAATATAAGACAAAATAGATACCTTTTGCATGACAGGTCACAAAAGACAAAACCATCCAATGGTGCATGTTCCAAGAAAAGATAAAATTATCCTTTTGGAAAATAACATAAGGTGAATATTTACCTTAAACTTATCAAAATCCATACACCCCACCTTTTGCTTTGCAAAAAGAGTGTTGACTAAGATCAACAAGAGGTTCAAGAAAAGACAAAAATAGACTTTCTAGGTTTACTTTTAGTCTTTGTATCTCATGCATGCTAGATTTGGTTCGCTGCCCTTCATAATTTTTTTATTACAAGGATAATTAAAATTAGGCATGCAAGCACCTAAGCTGATGTTGTAACAGAAAGTGTTGAGCCTTTCAACTCCACTTCAAATTTTCACATTGTCTTATATATTCTGGTGCTTTCAAGAATTTAGGGGATATTTGATGTAACAAATTGTTACAGAATTTTCTCTAGCGAAGCACCCATTGATAATAGAAGTGTTTTTCATTTCCATAAATACTTGCATATTGTGCATTCTGGTAGTTTATTCTTGTGATTTTTCCATGAATTTATTAAGTTATCTACTTATGTTATTTTCCCTCATTGCAAAAATTAGGTTTTTGTGTGTTTATTTTGGTTTGTATTTGTATTGAAATATGTGTATTGTGAGTTATCCCTTCACAGATTTTCATTTTTTTGCCTTGAAATTCACTTGAAAACCCTCCTGGTTCATGTAAATTTAGTAGTTCTCGTTATCGGTTTGTGCATTTTTTCATTACCGTAGTTTCTAACGATCCATGGTGTATCGAACCCATTTTCAAGCTTTCATTCTAACCCTTACCCACATTTGAGTCTAGTTAGGGATACATTGAAAGGGAACCAACCCTTCAAATCTAGAGATTCACCTCACTCTTGGGATACCCACAACTCGTGAGGTGTTTCCATTGTCTATCCACATAAGTGAGGAGAGAAAAGGATAAAATCTTCCAATCCTCACAAGGGTACACTTATGTTAGATGAAATTTCCATTACAAACTCAATGTTTGTTGAAATATATGAGATAATATTGTAATAGGTTATGTTTTTGTACTTATTTTGTTGTTCTTAAAACAATTTGTATATGTATTATTATTTTTGTATGTGGTGGGTTACCTCCTTAGCCATGCATGTATGTTTGTATATATATTCTCTAGCATGGTTCTTCTCCTATCGTTCTTCAACCTTTTTGAATGCATGTTTTTGTAATCAACTTTATTTGATACAAAAATAAAAATAAAAATTGACACCTATATACTCAATATTGGTACATTGGTATACTAAACTAAGTCATAATGAACCATCCCTTTATACACAAAATCATGCATAAGTGTCAAGTTATTCCATCTCAACATCTCATTTATCAATATAAAATACAAATAATAGATGCTAATATTAAATCACATCATATTGAATTTCACATTTCTTGCAAAATAATTTTATATCCTTCTTTAATAATAAGAAGTCAATATCCAAAAAAATCTCCTTTGACATGTACAATAATCCATACTAGTGTGTTCACATAGAAAGGGTGGTTGGCATATTTAAATTAAATTATGTGCAAGTATACATGCACTTTGTTATGATTATACAATCTAGACAAAATCAAAAGACTAGTGTAATATACATTTTTGATTACGTAAGTTTCCACATTATACAATGTCATTCCCATAAAAATTCAAATATTATCCATTAGAATTGCCTTGACATTCATTAACTATCTCTATCCAAGTACCTGAAGGTTTTAAAAATCATGTAAGGCTCACTTAGATTGAATTTTTTTGAAGAACAAAAAATTAATTACTATAGATTTGGAAAAGTACAACAAAAACCAGTCCGGAGAAGAGTGAATAAACCAATGATACGTAAGTCCACACATTAAAGAAGGTTGAAATTTGAAATTTAAGTTCCCTATATAAATGGTGCAAATTGAACATATTTATCTTTCTTTTGAAATTTCATCAATTTCGTAGAGTTATTATTCCAATAGCCACTTAGAGAGTTCTTATTCCAACAAACATCAGGTGAATTATTCCATATGCATCCACATTTGACAAGTAGAAAATTACACATTTTTCATCTCATGATTGTAGAATCGGTAGGTAATCCAATTGCACCGATAGCAAAAATTTTCAAATGTTTAAATTAAATATATATGTGTGTGTGTGTGTGTGTGTGTGTGCGTGTGTGTGTGTGCACATGCGTGCGTACATAAACTTACAATATATAATAATAAAAATGGGGATTGCACTTAATTTTTGGTGCATACATGTATAAATTTACTACAGAGAATTAGTAAGCTTAATATATATTATTCTTCATGTCATTACAATTTCTACATAACAAAGTATCAAATTCAAACTTCTTAATATGATAGTGAATATCAAAATAAAGTTCTTCCATTTTTATATACCATATGTTTCGAACACGTTTCACCTTGATCTTAGAATTATTTTCTCAATCCATGAAATAATATTTCCCAACTCAAATATCTAATAAATAAACCAATTCACTATTATTTTCCACAAATCAAGTTAGTATTGCATGCCGAGGTGTTCAATATCTAGGATCAACTTGATGTTGAGGATCTTGTTTATGAAGCTTCAAGATAGTAGACCCTTTTGTTTATATGAAGTTGTCCACGTTCACATTTGTCATGGTTATTTTTTGTGTGTGTGTGTGTGTGTGTGTGTGTGTGTGTGTGTGTGTGTGTGTGTGTGTGTGTGTGTGTGTGTACGTGCGATTTAAAAATAATAGGATTTAAAAAGGAGAAATTTATTTCATTTCAACCACTTACAACTCCAAATAATTGCTAAATAACACATGGTATTAACATTGTAATATTTATTGATGCAAAATAAATGACACATTCTAATAGATAATGAAACAATTCATAGACAAGGACCAATAGAAAAAGGGAGTCATATTGTATTACAATTTAGATGTTGAATAATTTTCATATTCATACACACATTTTAAACATGCTACACAAGATGAAATTAGGGTGTTAAACACTAAGAATATATCAACTAAAATTCAATGGATATAAATTGAAATGGAGCATGTTACGAGGGACATTAAAAATAATGGTTACTCCACTCGATTTTATGCAAAGATGTGGAAAATTTTTGCAACCACCCTTGGCTACAAGCTATTTGAATTACATACACAAATAAAAATGGTGTGCCAGGATGAAATTGAAATTTTCTAATGATGCAAAGATGTGGAAAAAATTGGACATGGAATTGAAAGCACACAACTCAAATATTAGTGGGCCCAACCCATTCATTAATGGATTTCCTTGAAAGTCTCTATGGGATGGATTTAAGAAGAGGCACCCAAAATTTTCAATTAAATCAGGTAGAATAATTATATAGGGAGAGAAATTCAGCTAAGGCCTTCCATTATAGATGCATTTTATAATAACTTGGAGAAGGTCTATGGATCTAACCAATATGGAACTTATAAAATTTTGCATTGTGATGAAAATGCAATGTAGGCTGGTAGGAACAATGTTATGAGGGTGGTAATGAAAAGAGGAAGTCAAAGTGTTCCACATATTATTACAAAGAATAAAGAATTAATCACCATTCTTTGTTGTGTTAATGCAGTAGACCAAAGCATCCCTAGATTCTATCTTTTCAAGGGTAAAATACAATTGAAAACTACATTGTGCACACTTTTTATTTAAATAATTTGAATTTTTTATTAGAGGATTGAGATCAAGTGAATATAAAATTAATAAGCAAGATCTATCATACAAGAGACAAGTAATTGTGATCAATAGTAAGATAAGAATGACCTAGCTTGTATTTGGAGATTTGGGTTGATTCTAGGATGGGAAACATGACAAGAAGGTTTGATCTAAACTGTGTATGCTCTATCTATAAAATTGGGATTTGGAACCTCTTCAGACATGACCTCCCAAATGAGGAAAGAACCATGTGGGAAATGGTGTCTGAATTGGGCACTAGTGTCCTGACAACAACTTGATTCTGACTTTTTAGAGTTTGAACTATCTTCTTCCTTTCACTCTTGTTGCATCCACTTCATTGTAGGGTTCCTGTATCACACCTAAACCTATAAAATAAACCATAGTTACATGCATAAAGCTCGAAAAAACATTAGATGGTAAAATAATGCATACACTTGAGTTGGACTGACCTCGGCGGTCATCCCAATGTCATTTTCATTGAGTGTTGCACTACATTTCAGACTCTATGTAGTTTTAGTGTTTGTGTGATTCAATCATGTCCCTTGAAGCTAGGTTTCCCTTGTGCCAGTTGCACCAAGATAGTGATACAACTACTTTACCCCCAAGATGAATGTGTGACATGAAAGTCAAAAATAACCCCTTCTATGTAGTCAATAATGTAGCCTGAATGTAGTTCTTGAATGTTACTCTTTTCCCAAGTAGTAGATAGTAAGTAATATCCCAAAGTTATCTAACCACTAAAAATAGTGAGTAATTCATGTGTGTGTGTGTGTATATATATGTGATTTACTTGTTTTAATTTCATTATTAACAACTAAAAAGGCCAATCCAAAGTGATAAAAGATACTTTAGAAAAGATAATTGATGATCTGGCATTTCAAACTTGAGAAAAGGTGAAAAAGGACATAAGTGCCCAAAGGGGATAGTAATGCTTGAGCACTCCTATCTTTAATGAGTGGTATTTTTGGGATGCTCAAAGGATATAATGGAAAAAACAGAGTTGGGTCATGTGTTGTCCAATGTCCAAAAGTAAAGTGACCATTTGAGAAAAGTAAATGATAAGATTATCAAAAGGGATAAAGCAATGTAAAATCAAAAAATATTTTTAATGTCTAATCTTCTTGCTTGGGAATCATGCATATATGACATATTTAGAGGCATCATGAAAATAAAAAGTGCATGATTTCATGACTATAGTTATGAATTAGGAGCATTTATGGTATCCCAACCCCATGTATGGAGGAGAAAAGAATTGTTTCTCAATTGGATACACCATTTTTAGAGATCAATACCGGGAGGTGTTTCTCCTACTAATAAGAACTTGTTGATATTTGATGGCCATGGTAGTCATGTATCAATTGAAACTATTGAAGAGGATAGAAATTTGGGAATTTATCTTGTAAATTTTCCAGCACACACTACCCACATGATACAACATTGAATGTGAGTGTGTTCTCACCATTAAAGAACTACTTCAAATCTAGATGGCTTGAAATCACACACTTGAGATCAAAAGGACTGAGTTGGTTAAGTTGGGTAGAACAACTTTCAAGAATGATTTTTCCATAGAAAATATTAAGTCAAGTTTTTTTGAAGGATAGGCATATGGCAACCTAATAAAGAGGCACTTATAAATGACATGACACCAAGTCAAGAACTTGAATTTGAAGATTAAAATGAAAGAAGTGACATTGAAAACAAATGTGGTTGGTTGTGTATACACATGATGAGATAAATCTAAATTTAGTCTCAATTAGTTCATACATATAACCCAAATAAAATAACATACTCAAGAAGGTGAATAAATGATTCAAGTTACTCATATGATTTATATTCTAGGAGATGTGGTTGGAGAGGTGTTGAGCCTGCCTTTGTAAGTAAGCCAACTAAAATGGATCAAAGATGGGGCAACACGACTAGGTGTAATTTTGGACTTTTTCAATGCAGATGTAGGCCTTTCAATGTCACCCCCATTTTGTTCTACCCAATGAAAAGGTGGTGCAATACTATGTTCTTACTGGTGAATTTGATGTTTGTGATGATGTAATTGATTTGAGGTAATGAAGATATTGCGGTGTCCATGAACCAAGAACATGAAGATATTATAACATGTACTCAAACTCAAGAGTATGAAACAAGTAATCTAGTTACTTTTTTAAGCTTCCTATAGAGAGGCTTGTACAAAAATACCATAATTTACCAAATTGTGTGGTGAGATTTATTGGCCATTGTGTCTAGTTATTTTCATTAATGTAAGAGGTCATTAATGGAAAAGGGTTTCATGGTGTCATATGAGTCTCCATGATTTGTTATCAAAGTTCAAACATGAAGGTTAATTGGTAGTGACTTGTTTTGGTGAAGTTCTATGGTGTAATGGAGCATGGTATAGTGTGCATGGTCATCGTAGGATTTATCCTAAGGTGGTTGAAGGTGTTCATGAGGTCAAAAATTTTCAGAAATATGTGTTAGAGGTGTTAATGTGTTTGTAATGAGTTATCATGGTTTGTTCATGGGTTGTATGGCTTAAGTTGGGTCATTCTTGGCATATTCCTAGACCTAGATCATGCAACTTGGTATGGTGGCATGATATTTGGAGCAAGAAAGTCATATATAAGCATGGAAAATTTGTTTTTGCACTATATATGACATTTATGAGGAGTTTAAAGTCATATCTCAACTATTTGACAATGTTCCATGGTTCTTGGGAAGTAAGAAGGTGAAGACTAGTCAAGAACACATAGGTGAGTTGGTTTGGATGGAGATTTTAAGGAATATTTGAGCATGGATGAGACTTGGGTTAGTTATAGAAGGTTTTCATGGTGCTTTATGACAAGTTTGAGGTCAAAGTTGTGAAGAAATTGCAAGTTATGTGATTTTTGGTAAAAACGAAGTTTTGAAGAAGGAAAAACTGGCTCAAATTGGTAACTTGTTATGCTCACCTACTCACACACACTCTGCATGGAACCTTGATGCTTTAGGGGATGTTTTTTCATCAAGTATAGATTTTATTTCAAAAATAATGAATTATTTTGGATTTCCCATATTTATGAACAATCGTTAAGAAGTCAAATTGCTTTGAAACCCTAGTGAAACCCTCTTTCTAGAGTGACTTAGAAGAAGTGAATTATTTGGCCTCCAAAATATCTTGGTGAGAAAAATTTATGCATCGGGTTGAAGAGGATTCCTCATAGCTCATTTTGGCATAGGTTTCATGTTCTAGTTATTTCAGGAATAGAGAGAAAACCCTAGTTTTGTGGATATTTGTAGTTTCAAGGTTTAGATGGAGGTTCCAGGATGAAAAATAAACTATTCCAAAATACTTTGGAGATTTTATACACAACCATGAGATTTTTAGATATGTTTCTTGGAGAAAATGGAAGATACAGGTTTCCAAAGTATCCCTACCATTTTTGGCCTTAAGGGCTAAAACTTTAGTCTTGTGCTTTGAGTTGAGATAAATCATGTTAAATGTTGTAGTGATTATTTTTTATCATGTATAGTTGATAGACAATGGTTATGATGTTTTTTATGCTTTGGTTTTATTTTATGAAGTGATTTCTTGCATAATCCCTAATGGCCTAATTGGTCATAATAGGCTTGCTCAAGAAGGTGATTGAAATAAGTGTGTTGGATCATATTTCTCCACATGACATATGCTTCTTAGTTCTTGAACATGTTGGTAAAAGTGATATTTAAGTGTTACATGTGGTGGTTGAGCTTGGAAGAGGTTTTTTAGGTGATTGAAGCAATTGTTTTCTCAAGACTTGTTCTTGATTCCAAATTTCCAGTTTGAGCAATTTTATAGATTGACATGTTTGGAGGTCTTGCACTATGAGTTGGAAGATAAAGTGAGTTGTTCCAGAAACTAGAATTAGAGACCTTTAGAATGGGATATGACTTGATCCTTGATGTTGATATTTGATGTGTGAATTTGGTTGTTCTTTAGGATTATTTTCTGGGTGTTTGAAGACCTAGTTGTGCTTGTTTGCAACTTGGTGTGTTTCATAATGGAGATGAATGTTTAAGTGATTCCTAAGATTTTTTGTGATGCCGAGGAATTATGTATGAAGTTTGTGGAGATTCTTAAGTCATGAAAAGGTTGTTTTATTCCCTTGAAGACCATAAATCATTTGCAAGAGCTTGGAAAGTGTGTTTTAAGCTTGTTGGAGAGTCTTGGTACTTGTTGGCGATGTCATGACCCCTACCAACCTAATTGGGTCATTGGAATTGATTTATATGATTTTTTTTGTTGTTTATAGTATAAGCAATTATTTTCAGTTTGATTTCTTCTCTTTAAGGGTTTCCTCTTACATTTTGTGTTTTGTGTTCTCTCTCTTATTTTATGCACTTGTGAATGTCTAATACACACATAATAAGCTCACATAGTTCATGAATGATTTAATGAATGGTTTGAATGATGAATGTATGTAATATAAAATGAAATGAATTTTTTTATAAGATTGATTCACCCCCAATCCATTTTGCTTCCAATAATTGGTATCAGAGCTAGTCCTTGTGAAGCAAGTTTGACTACTTGAAGGAGATCCTCTTGAAGCATAAGCAATGGGAAAATCATCTAATGTTGAAAAACACTTAATAAATAAGTATGAAGTTGAAGAGTCCTTGATTCATGGTTTATAAGAGAAAATCAATGACATGGAAGAAGAACATGATCAAACCATTAAAGATTTGAAATATCAAGTTCAAAGTATGACAAAAGCCTTAAAGGACAAATAAGAAATTTGTGTTAGATATGAATACAAATTAAAATCCTTATAATATGATTTAGAAGGTGCATCTAGTGGGTTAAAGATGTATGATAGATTGGAGAAGATATTTGAAGCTCTAGATGGTTTCTTAGAAATTCAAAGAGATGCTAGTGAAAAGATGCAGACCTAGGCTTCAAAGAAGAACATGGAGAGAATGATGAAAAATCTAGACCAAACACTCAATCAGACAAGAAAGAGACAAGGCAAGATGATTCAAGAAGTTATAAGTCTGTTAGACAACCTAATGCAATGAGATATGGTTCTTCATTTAGTGGTTATTATTACTCTTGTCATGGTTTTGGTCATAGAGCTAGGGATTGTAAGAAGAAGTCCTCAAGGAATGAGTTTTCATGGAGTTATGAAGGTGATTTCAATGGTCAATGTTATTCATGTTGTGAGTATGGTCATAAAGAAGCTGATGTGGTTGGAATCTTAGTTCATATCAGTCAAAGAGAAAGAATGGTATTGTGTGCTACAATTGTCACAAATAAGGTCACATTGCAAGATATTGCCACCAAAGTGAATCTCCAAGGTATAGTAGCAGGTTTCAAGCATCCAAAAGGAAAGAGAAGAAAGTGTTCAAGAGAAAAATTAGTCCTAAGAATGAATCTAAGAAATTAAAGTTTGTTCCTATGGTCAAGAAGGATGTTGATCAAGAAAATGAGGTCAAGATAACTGATTCTCGGTCCGATATGCATAACACTTTGACCAGATCCAAGAAGGAAGAAATAAGGTTTGATAAGTCTAATCCAAGTCATTAAGGTCTATTATCCCTACCTAAGAAAGAAAAATAAATGAGGAGTATCATGAGTGTTTAAAAGACTCCAATCCGAAGATGTAGGTTTTGTAGATGAAATCATCATACCTAAAAGGTCATCCAAGAAGAGAAAAAGGAAAGAGATATGATAGAGTCCTTGGTCTCATTTGATGACTGTATTATGTTTCAAGTGCTCTAAGTGGCTTGTATTTCTTCTCTAGGTTTCTAGAATACGCTTATTTTGACAAAGAAAGAACTAGTGTTGTGTTTGTGATCTTCTTGAAGTTGTTTCAATCGTCAAGGTATGATTTGTTTTCCTATGTCTTGTTCATCATGGTTTATTTTTGAAATTTGTGTGGTCTTAGTCATAAGGTTTGTGGTCATACTTATAGATTCCAGTCATTAGAAGTATAAGAAGAATTATTCATGGAAGTCAACATGAAAATTTATGTATGAAATGTCTATGTGGAATGACTTGAAGTCCTCAACTAGCCTTATATTTGTTCTACATTCAAGTTGAAAAACAACCTTTTAAAATCATATGTGGTTTATGAGCAAGAAAGTTATAACATCATGAATGATAACTCAAGTTTTTGAATGTCTGCATTGTCTCATAAATGATTGGTTACACCTTGTGTCTCAAAGGTCTCAATACAATCTAAATATTCCAAGATTCATTGTCATATTTCATGTGATTAATGTTCGGTAAAAGTTAGTCTAGTGACCATGAAATGTTTAAATGTTATCATCTAAGGTGTGTATCTATTGAAATAGCTCTTGTGTGTTCTAATCCATCAAATAAATCAAGAAGAAATTATCTTCAATAGTCCATGGTCCTGTTTGTCATTAATGTAAAGTGTGATTTATGTTTCATCTTGTCTCATGTCGAGAGAATAATAGAGATATGTTTGTGTTTTATCCTCATCATCTATGTAAATGTTTGTACTAGGTCTATGATTCTTTGTTCTTTAAGAGAGTTACAAGCTTGTGAAAAGTATCTTAAGGATATATGCATCATATATGACTAAGAAGGATCCTGAAGTTGTTTAAGATAACATGACTGGTTTGTTAATAGTGCAAGGTCCTAACCATAAGTTAGCTTGAAGTAGAAAGAAAAGATCAAATTGGTACAAGTTTGTAATAGGAAAAATGAAAATTGGTTTGGAATAATGTTAACAAAGCTCTAAAAATTTTGTGTAGAGGTTTTATCACAAAGTCTCGTGAAAGTGAGGACTAGTGTTGTGTAAATAATTTCAAGGATTATATGATTCTTTCAAGAATTGTGTTGCTTTGACATCAATCAAGTTCTAAGTTCAAGATTGATAAATTTTGATTTGTATTTTTGGAGCCTAAATTTATATGTTCAAGTTGCAAAACCTAAGAAGTTGTGTAAGAAGAATGATTCTTTGTTTTGAGGTCCGGGTTATTGCAAGTATGGCCTGTGTTTGCTCCATGAAGATTGTAGATAGTGTGACCTTAAGATTTGAAAATTCTTGAGGGTGTTATATACTTTATAAGGTGTTGAAGGAATATGCCCATCAGTGAAGGTGAAATGAATGCTCTTAGAGGATTAATGAACAAGTGGTTAAGATTGCTATGAGATGATATGAAAAGGTAGTTATGGTGTGCAAAGTTGTTTTATACTATTATTGAAGAAATATGAATATGTCTTGAAAAAGTCAAGAATGTATGCACTTAGTCATGAATTTTGAATGTCCTATTTGAAGGATATGATTGAACCAAATTAATATGCCATCATCTAAGAATATTTGAAAGTAAATTTTGAAAAATTCAGGTCTGTGTATGCTTTAATCCAAGGATAGTTGTGTGATATTAAAAGGGAGTATTATATATGTCTAGAATCACAGTTGTAGGTTGAGAACATGGAATTAGGGTTTAAAGGTATAATTTTTGAAGGATTTTTGAAGATTCTAGACAGAAAACTCAAGTGTCTCTTATGATAAAAAAATGGAGGTGTAAGGGTGGTCTAAGACTGTGGTAATGACATGTAGTAGTTTGTTTAAAAGAAAAATTGAAGACTTACTGAGGTATGAGGGCCTATATTGTTGTCTCGGACATAACAATGTGGTATGTCAAATGGATTACAAGGCTAAATGGTCTAGAACAATGATTTGGACCTTGATATGGTATGATAAAACCATGCAAAGACTTAAAAATCTAATATATGAGTAGGTTGAAGAAGTTTCTCATCTCAAGGGGAGCATGATGGCTTGAATCAAGACTATGATAAGTGATTTAGACTTGAAGGACCACTCGAGCTATGATTGACATCTTGAAAATATGAATACAACTCCATGAACAAGGTATGTTGCATGATGTTCTTGTTTCTAATTGAAAAAGTTCTTGTCGTAGCGTTTGAAGGTATTTTAGAATGAAGGTACAATTCACTATTGTCAGTGGTGATTTGAGCTTGTCATAAGGTTTTGTAAATGTGTTATGATATAATGAATCATTTTGATCATTCTTAAGTAGTTTTGGAGTGACATAATGATGTATATGAGCCATTTTTGTGTGTTCCCAAGATTGTAGCAATGATTTTAGGGTCTCACCTAGGATTGAGTTGTTTACGATGTCATTACAAGGTGGTTAGGATGTGAAGGTGGATAGTGGGTCGTGGTTGATTGATTTTTCCCAAGTGCTTTGAAATATAAGCTTGGAAAAGCTCTAACAAGTGTATGGAGGCATTGTAGTTAGGGGAGTTGGCTACATACTCTAATAGGTGTATGGTCATGAAAACATGACATACCGCTAAAGGGTTAACTCATAACTATGATATTAATGATTGACATATCTTTATGGCAGTTGGAAAAGGTATGAGCACTCATTTTTTCTTGTGACAGGGGGAACACTTAGACTATTTTTATATGAATTGTTTGCTTTTATTTCCTTGATAAGTTTGGCTAAGTTGGACTAAAGATGAGCTTTAGGGAGATTGGTCCTAAAGGTGGTTATAACAATATTAGAGGAAAAGTTTGTGGATTTTGCATGATACATACCTAGAATAAGTTGTAGAACATGAATCAAGACAAATTTTAGAGAGTATACACTTAAGGGGAGTCATATGCATGATCTTGTCAGTCCATGTATCCTTTGTTGTTGTTATTGGAGTCAAAAAGAGAAAGTATAATCCAAGGAATAACTTGTAAGCAAGTAAGTCACATGTGTTCATTGTTCCATTGTGTCTTATCATTGCTTTCATGTTTGAGTTTCATTGTGCCTTTTCATAGATTTAAAAGGGGGAGAGTAGCATCATAAACATAGAAAAGAGGTCTAGTCGGTGTGTTTTGTCTTTTGGTTTCCATCAATGTTTCTGAAGGAGGTTGCCATCAATGGCAAAGGGGAGATTGTTGGTCATTGTGTCTAGTTGTTGTCATTGATGTCAAAGGCCATTAATGGAAAAGGGTGTCATGATTTCATAAGATTCTCCATGAACTGATATATAAGTTCAAACATAGAGGTTGATTGGTAGTGACTTGTTTTGGTGAACCTCTATTGTGTATTGGAGCATGGTATAGTGTGCATGGTCATAGTATGAGTCTTCCTAAGGTAGTTGAAAGTGTTCACGAGGTCAAACATGGTAATATATATGTGTTATAGGTGTTCATGTGTCTGCACCGAGTCATCATGGACAGTTCATGGGTTTTATGGCTTGAGTCAGGTCATTCTAGGCATATTCCTAGACCTAGAGCATGTGGTTTGGTATGGTGGCATGAGATTTGGAGAAGGAAAATCATGTACAAGCATGGAAATTTGTTGTGGCACAATATATGACATGTATGAGGAGTTTCAAGTCATATCTCAGTTATTTGATGATGTTTCATTATTCTTGGGAAACAAGAAGGTGAACACTAGTTAAGAATACCTAGGAAAGTCATTGTGGCTAGAGAACTTAAGACATATTTGAGCATGGATGAGACTTGGGTTAGTTAAAGGAAGTTTTCATGGTGCTTCATGACAAGTGTCAAGTCAATTTTCTTTTGATTAGTCAATGTCAAGAATTTGCAAGGTATGTTATTTTTCGTAAAACTAAGTTTTGAAGAAGGAAAAACCAACTCGAATTGGCAACTTGTTATGCTCACCGCTAACACACAATTTGCATGGGACATTAAAGCTTTAGGTAATTTTTTGAAAGGATTATAGAATATTTGGAAAAAAAATAATGAATTATTTTGGACGCCCCATCTTTATGAACAACCATTAAGAAGTCAAATTGCTTTGAAACCCTAGTGAAACCCTCCTTCTAGAGTGACTTGGAAGAAGTGAATTGTTTGGTATCCAAAATGTCTTGGAAAGTAAATGTGATACATCATGGTTGAATAGTATTCCTCATCTCAATCTGATTTTTTAAAATCTGCGCGAATATTGTATAGGTTTGTTGGACTCCATGATTTTGTTTTGATGTTCTTAATTTATTTGTGTAGTAAATGAAATCCATGAATTTTAATAAAAGATTTTTTTGGTTTTAATGGAAGTTAAATTTATGAATCCATTATCAAGAATATTATCAATTTTAATTTTGGTATACTATTCGATAAAACTTTAACAAAATTAAAGATTGACACTTTTTAATACTGACTTTGGAGTTAATGCGCAACAGTTAGGGTCTTTATAATTGGATCATACCATCCTTTCTCTAGTTTATGTGCTTAAACAATTGTTTCAATCTTGGTTTAGAAGCACAAAAAATTGTTGTGATATATACTAGCAAAGTTTGTTTAATAATTGTATAAGGATTTGAGATATGTGGCATTCTCAATTTCATCTTTTTTGAACGCGATGAGGGTTTAACACTACAACTTGCAATTATTTCAGTTATGATCGTGATTTCATGGATGACACTTTGTAGTCAAAACAAGCTTCTTAGGTACGTAATTACTCAATAAAATTGACTCTCGACTCCGTGTCAATTGAAAAACCTCACACATGGAGTAGAAATGCATGCTAGGGTGACCTGCGTGCATCTGTACACGTTATTCAACATCAAGAACTGTTGTTGAGGCGCGCTCAAGAGGACCCAATGCCCTGTATTGTTTTATGATAGTTTTGTCACATCTTTGAAATATTTACCAATCTAAATATGCCACATTCATGATTCACTGTTTTATTGACTATTTTAATATCTCAAAAATATAATATATGGAATGCTCGATTCACAATTTACTTTGTTATGTGCACGGAGAGGATGGAATGCTTTGTGACGTCACCAAAGAGGGGCACATTTCTGGATGGCTAGTATGTTCATGTGTGGGGTACTTGAGGAATAAATATTCGAGAGAAATATTTGACAAAAAAAAATTTATATTTTAAGTTCTACCTAGGGAAGCTATGATAATGTAAATGTAGCATGAGCTCAATTTTGTCATAAGTATTCATATTCCCTAAATATCTTCTAAAACTCGAGAAAAACCAAGTTGATATAATCAATTATTAATTAGCAGAGTGTAAGTGAGGCAATAAAATGCAACATATACAACTTGTTGTTAGAGAAGACGTAACCTAATAATACAATTAATGTTGCAACTTACTTCATTAAAGATTAAAATCTATATAAGCAATGTGCACATCTAAGACAAAATGCACTTGAGCAATATGTAAATACTTAATAGATATCATGATTTTGCATGCATGAAGATTGTAGGGAAGATATGATGTTGTAAATGTAATGACAACATAACTTTGAGCTCTTACGATTTCCCAAATATATTTCAAATCCCCACATATGTAATATCTACTTATAAAAAATATATATCTTGACATCCTTTACACACCTAAATACTAAACGCAATAAGTGTTAAATGTCATAACATGCATTGAATTTGTTGAACATCAAAAGTAGATCGCAAAACTTTATTTTTAATTTCATGTGGAATTAGAAAAATGTGGTTTTGATTGCTTGGTGGTGTGGACAAAGTGGGTATTAGGAAGTAGGTAGGAAAAGTCTATGATGTGGATCCAGCTACAAGAGGTCGAAATGCCTCCAAAACTCACACATAATTTACCAATACTCAAGAAACTTCAAAATAGCTTCCTTCGCATTCCTAAATCCACTCTAATCTTTTACAACATGACAATCTACCTTTTATTTCCCACTATCTCTAAGAAAAACCTAAAACATAAAAAAATCCTAAAACACAAAAAAACTAAAAACTAAAACACCTCAGATGCACCTCAAATTTTGTGTGCCAAATATCCATTCATAAATGAGGTCTCACCAAATTTTGGCTTATTCCATAAAGTGGAGTAAAAGATATTAAAACTATAAGTTCTAGACAATCCCAAAAAGGTTGCAAGCCAATTTTAGACCACTAGATGAAGGAATTTGGCCCCAAAAATATTCCCAAATAGTACCCACCCTTCATGAGAATGGTGGTTAAGGGATAGTACTAATCCATATCTAGCTCCGTGGAAAATTTCAAGATGATCCAATAGTCAGATCAAAAGTTATGGTCTCCGGAAGTTATACCCCGCATCACTCTAATTCAATTTTCCTACTTGTTACATGTTTTAAAATAGGGCAACATTGTCAACAAGCCCCCATTCGCACATATAACAAAATAATTTCTTCAAAACTTTCCTACCTTTGACATGGTAATTATGCCAATAGGCATTCCTCTACTTGTGTGAAGGGTTGTATAATACATACACTTAGGAAAAAAAAGGGCCTCCATTTTTTCCATACATTAATACATTGATCAAACAAATCTCAGTTGTCTGTTTGTAATTATAGATACAATGAAATAATCTTAGCAAAGTGAGTTGGTAGGAAAAATAGGGCAGACAATCCAATTCATCCTCCTTGGTTTTTCTAGTGTATCGACATGTGTTTCCCCAGTCCTACAACAAATGGTTAAATCGAAGGTGCTTGTACGATGGAATTTGTCGATGATATACAATTGCATTAGTGTCATCCACTTTCCCACTGATCCTATAAATTTCATGCTTCTTCCTGCCAAATCATGTTATATTTAATGCCAAATCATGCTTTATTTAGTGGATCTAATGACAAGTTGGTGGTAAAGGTCCTGAAATGGTTAGGCTACTCCATTAATGGTTTCCCTCTCATGGTAGTGACTTGATGACATGTTGTAAAGACCAAAAATAATTATTGACATTCGTATCTTTCCCTTTTTGAAGCCTAGGTTTCATTTAGTGTATATGGAGAGTGTGGTTTCCCTATAACATTTTTAACAAGGTGGAGTGTAGTTGGTGGTGTTTGGTATCACTCTGGTTTTAGATATGTTAGAGGTAATATTATACAGTCCATATTTTATGTTTTAGGAAAGATAGGAAAGAATCTTGTTGAATTAATGAATAATTACATTTAGTGTTTGGTTTAATGTTGCCCGCTTGTTATGGATATGATATGATATTAGTGTTTTTTTCCTTTTCTTGTGTTTACATAATAAATTCTCAACACTCTCTATATTATAGGTTGCATCTTGTCCTTCAAGCCACTAGTTTTCCTTGGAGCCCCATATTATTTTGGTTGATCATTGAAGATGTGAGTCGAAGGAATATCAGTTATAGTGTGTAGGGATGCGAGACCTAGATTTGAAGCTAGTTGATGTTTCTCCCTACAAGCTCTCCATTTTCATGATATCCCAGTCTCTCGATTATAATCAATTCGAGTTTTCATTTGTAGGTGGAAAGTGTCCACATTAGAGGATGTTGGTCATTCCAAATGCCAGTCTTTATATATATGAGCATCAATTTTTTGGGCTTGGTTTAATTTTCCTTGTCAATTTCTAATCTATTTTGCTTGTTTAATCTATATTGGAGAGTCTCTTAGGTATCACACATACTTGTTGGCCTTCCATTTAGAGATGGGTTGAGACTTGTTGATGAGTAAAAAATACATTTGTGGTCTTGTGTTATTTTTATTTTAGAGAAGAAAATGATTGCACTCAACTTGAAAAACATAGCTAAATTAATGGTCTTTTGTTGTATATACCATTTTTATTTTCAAATGGGAAAACTATTTTACTTGTCTTTTGTTGTATATACCATTTTTATTTTCAAATGGGAAAACTATTTTACTTGTCTTTTATTGTATATGCCATTACTACATCTAAATGGATGAGGTATGGTTTGAATCATAGTTCTAATTCTTATGTGCACATAAATCTTTAATGAAGGTTTTTGGAGCAAACATAGAGGTCTTAGTTTTAGATGTGGTGTTTTGGATGGTGCTTTCATTGTATGGAGCTATACTTCTTTCTTTCTATTGCTTAAAGGATTTAAAATTTCATGGGTATCAAATAACAATCCATTTGAAATCCGATCACTTGGCACAAAATACACCCCCTCAAATAGTTTTTCATATGACATTTGGTTTAAATGTTTATGGTGGGGGTCGAGTAATAATATGGATTGATTGAAAGGGAGACTTCGAGCATTGATTTTGCAGTTTGATGTTTTGAGAAATTTGGATTTGCAAGAGTAGGAGCTTGAGAGATAGCTGCTTTGATTGCTTCAAATCCTTCTCTTCCTTCGCTAGTCCAAGAGAAAGTTTTCTTTCTTTAGCATAAATTGTGAGTGGTTTAACCAATGCTGAAAAATCTGGAGCAAATCTTCTAACAAAGTTGATTTTTCCAAGAAAACTCTATAATGAATTCTTATGATGAGGCAATGATAGTGTGATATGGCTTCGATCCTGAAAGGATCAATTGGTAAACCCTGTTTAAAAATAGTATGACCAAGTAGCTTGCCTTGATGTACCGAAAAGATAGACTTCAAAGGGATTCAAAGATATTCCAAATTGCCCGCACAACTAAAAAGTCTACCTTAAGTGCATTAGATGTTCTTCAAAATCTTTTGAAAATACAAAGAACATCATCTAAATAAACCAGGATGCATTTATTTACTAAGTCGTGAAAAGCCATGTCCATTGCACATTGAACGTTGCACCGACATTCGAAAGACCAAAAGGCATCCTTTTATAAGCATAAGTACCCCACTTGGTGGTAAAAGTTGTTTTGTATCTATCTTATTCTCAAAATAAAATCTAATTATATCCACTCGTCAATCTAGAAGAGATATTCTATCTCGAACCCTCGAGACTGTTCTTGAAATTTGATCCATATTCGGGAGTGGGTAATGGTCTTTTAGTGAAGCCTTATTAAGATCTCTGAAATCTACACATAGTCCGATTTCACCACTCTTCTTTCTAATAGAACAACGTTGGCTACCCAACTTGAATGCTTAACTGAAAGATAATACCCGATTCAATCAACTTGGATAATTCTTTCCTCATCGAGAGGCTCTATTTTGGGATTCACAGCCTCTGTTTCTACGCTAACAGCGTAGAATTTGGCTGTAACTCAATTGTATGATGTGCTAGACCGGATCAAATCCTTTCAGATATTGTTATTTCCAAGAAAAAACATCCTTAAACTCTTTGCAAAGATTAATAAATGACTATTTTTCAGTTAAGGAACATACCTTCCCAAGAAATAGCTTTTCCCCTTCATCAACCAAGATCTCTTCGTAATTGTTATCATGAGTTGACATTTTAGTCTTGACCTTTCTTAACTGATCATCAATGTTGAAGATGTCTTCTAATGTAACTAAATCACAAGGCAATTTATTTGTCTTCAACTAAACAATCTGGTCACCATATAAGTGTTGTAATTTATCCTGATTAAATCTAGAAAACTCAGCTTCTTGCTGCAAAACTCGCAGATTTGATCATCACTTTCAAAAACTTGCCAATTTGAATCATTATTAGGTACTAAGGTCCTGATAATTAACTTTATATGAGGCTAGATTTTGCTATTTTCAATCTGTTCTAGCACTTCAAAACTAGCCCCAACTACTGCAAGTCTATCTGCATGCTTGTTTTCAGCTCTAGGAATAGACTGAATGTTAATAGCATCGAAATCTTCCATTAAGTCTGAAACTCTATGTGTCTGTAAGACTTCATTAATGGATTCTTACAAACATTGAAATTTTTACTTGATTAATAACCAACTCAAAGTCACCAAAAATCTGTAGCATGTTGATACCTTTCTTTCTGGCCCAAAGTAAGCCATGAATTAAAGCTTCATATTCAACTACATTACAAGTACATGAAAATTGAGACTCAAAGCTGAAAAATACCTCTCGTTCGTTGGGAAAGTAAGCATTAGACCTTCTCCCTGTCCCTTCTTGTTTTTAGCTCTTCAAAATGAAGCTTCCAAATCCCTTCTACTGGATCTTCTGTTTTGGACAATAAGGGAAGTGGTTATTCTCTTCATGAATACAATACACACCAAATAGTGTTCTTAAACTTCCTTAAAAGGATCATGAGCATGTTCTTCCACCGTTTTTTTTCATCCATAAACATGTTAGAAACACCATCCAATGCTTTGAAACATGAGCTACCTCATCAAAATCAAACGATCTAAGGTCAATAATTAGCCACCGCATTTGAAGAGTGAGGCTCAATGTGAAATTTGCCAATGGATCTGAATTAATAGTAACTTTAGTACCATAACGGTAGTGAAAAATAAGGACCAATCAAGAGAGATAACCTCCTATTTTTGTTGTGAAATATTTAAATAAACATAAAGTAAAGTATGGAGGCAAGTCCACAACAAAGTATCATCTTACATAATAGAAACATTTGGGCAAGCATGTAACGTCACTTCTAAATTTTTTATTATACCGACCAGTATTAGTTGCATTTCCATCAAGCTTTGTAAGAAGTTCCTTTCGTAGGCTCATACTGCAAACCCAATTTTTCTGCAATCACTTTAGGCATAACTGTGCTACTTGTACCCACCACTATCCACCATGTAATTATGAACTATATTTTCACCAATAATCAGTGATAAATAAAATGGTGGTGGTTTCTTGATGTCATGAGCATTCAAAACTTTCTGAACCATCCACTTAACTTCTTTAATGCGGTCTTTCTCAAACGTTCTAAGGACCATGTCTGTCTTCTGAACTTCCTTTTCTTTGTATTTGAAGAAATTTGTAGCTTAGCTAGTTCATGAGAAAGTAAATCTTATTGTCCAGAATACTTAGAGCATCCCACATTGAGATATTAACATTATGCTTTTTCATTACATCAACAATGTTAAAAGAAGCAACTATTTTAGAGACAAAATCAACTGTCTTAGAGTAGGCCTTAGCGAAAACTAATTCTACTTCAACTGCCTTAGATATCTGAGGTATAAACAGTCTTCTTGGATCAGGCTATAGCTATCTTTGATGGCCTTTATCAACTGGAACACTTGCTGTTTTTGAGGAACAACAGGTTCTTAGTTGACTTTAGAGCTATAGATGTTGTCTTATCAGTGACAGTAGGTAGGATAGGCCTATTTTGTTGCTTTTGACTTTCAACATCCTTCCCTTAAGCCCTAGTAGTGACTGTAATGAAATCCTCCTCATTAAAACTGACTAAATTTTGTTCAGGTGCTTTCTGGACATGAGTTTCTTGCTGCCCACCCTCCATTTGAGGCATGAACAATGTTTCAGATTGAGGTTGTGCAACAAGATTCAAATTCAGAAAAGCATTTGGGTAAGTTGCATAATGAATGAGGTTGATTGCAAGGTTGACACCACTCTTTTGTAGCCATATTAACTGGGACTAAAGCGTTAGATGAACTAGGAGCCTTTGGGTCAAACTGCCTTTGCTTGGTAAGGTTGCCTATAATTTTGATTCTGTTGATAGGGCTACCTGTTTTGTTGATTTTGTTGATAGGGCTGATAAGGAGCCTGATAGGGTCTGCTAGATAATGTAATTTTGTTCTCAATCAAATTCAATTTATTTCCCATAGTTTGCAAAGCTTTAAATACATCATTTGATGGAGCTACAATAGTAGGTTCTATGATTGTAATAGGTTGAGGAATAGGTGCTAAATCTAAAAATGGCATTGATGGCCTTGGTGCTAATTTTCCAGCTTGAATAAGACTATTTTCAGCTCAGATAGCAATATCATAAGCATCCGAAGTGTCTCTCCACCCATTGACTGAATCATAGTTGAGATATCATTGTTTAATGCTCTAAGATAATAAAGGAAAGCATGATCAACTTGAGGCTTGACACTTGCTGGAATTCTCTCCCAAGTTCTGGAAAAACGGATATTGAAGCTAGACATAAATTCATTGGGAGCTCTTTTAATAGTGGACAACTGTTCAATGAGAGATAAATGATCTGAATTATCCTAGAATTGTTTAAGCAATTTTTCACCTAAGTTATCCCAAGTTCTTATGCTTCCAATTTCTAGGTTTCTATACCATTGCAAGGCTTGCCCTTTAAAAGATGCAGCTAAAAGTCTTAAAGCTACATCTTCATGAGTGATATTATGGACTACACATAGGGCTGCAACATCTTTGATATGTTCAGCTAGTGTAACCTGATTTTCACCCGTGAATGATGGCAAACTTTTCATGGCAGCATTAGGAATGTCATGGTAAACTGGGATTACTAATGGACTGCCATTAGTAAAGGTCACAAAATTCCTTGGTGGTTGGATAGCCATTTGAAAAAATGGGATATTAATTGAGAAATTGATACGTGGTGAAGGAATATTAGGAGGAGGGTTACCAAAACTAGGTCTATTATAAGGTAAAGTATTACCAACTCTTCTCCTTCTAGCAGAATTCAAAGGTAAAGAAACAAACTCAGAAGGAATTCCTCTTACCGATGATCTTGTAGTCACTTTAGGCATGGAACATGTTGATAATACTAGTCTGAAATCAACTCTACGGAGTCGCCAAAAGATCCTAGAATCTTTAGAATAAATTCTGCAACTTTCTCCCGAAAGTAACTATTAATTTGCTGTAATCTACTATAGATTTATGTAGAAATTGTAATTCACATGCAGATCTGATTTGTTGTCCCACGGGCATGCCAAAAACTGTTATCTTGCAGTGAAGGTCACACGGTGGCTAATGATTTGTTGCTTGAAGTGGAACACCTTTGGAAAATGAAACTCTAACTTCTGTGATGTCCCACTGGGCGTGCCAAAAACTGTTATCTCTCGAAAGTGCACCCTGTAGAGAGATGGCTGCAGGTTTTCTAAGCTTGCACAAATGATCTCTCTCTTTCGTAGATACAATGGAAACACCTCAGGTCTGTGGGTATACCTATTTTGAGGTGAGTCTCCGGTATCAAGGCCGGTTCCTTATTGGTGTATCCTAAACTGATTTCTGGGAGTTTGAGAGTAAAAGATGACTGTAAAATGATTAAAACTAAGGTGATACACCAAATTTGTATGAGGACTTTGACTGAGTATATGCACAACTGATTTGGGAAGGATTCTTGATGCACGAACCAATAGTTTTTCTGCAGAATATCTAAGGGCAAAACACTTGATTATACTGAGGGAGAATCACAACAAGTACTAATAAGTTAACATGCACATTAAAATTAAGCAGAAAAGATTGAATTTGTAGCAGGGTAAGGTGATTGATCAGGAATTTGCATTCACAAGATTAATATAAACATACACAAGACTGTAAAATAACTTAGAAAGGTAGGAAATACTTCACACTCAGAGGGCAAAACTAGAAAAATTTGCTTCAGTACTCATATATCCAAAAGTCCTCATTTCCTCCTTCATGATTTGCAAAGGCACACAATATATAACAAAATAAAATTCACCCTCTTCCTAAAAATAGCCCAAGGCTTGTACTCACCCATGCATCTTATTTTTATCCTTTATTTAATAATAGATAAAGGAAAAAATAGAGCATGCAATTACAAATAGACATTACTAGCCTTACTTACATTACAATCAAACTGAAGTTGACTGTTTTATTTTTAAGAAAAGAAGGATGAATAATTTTCTAAAAATAAGGTTGCTTGCTAGGCAAGTCTCTTTCCATGAACATGCAACTCTATCTTCTTCTCTATTTTGTCCTGTTGTGAAGGCATGCAAAATACAACTCCTTGTATGTGAGAAAAATAATTACAATACTTAGCAATATTTGCAAAAATAATTCCTCTGTGGGGACCACCTCTATATGTGCACATGTTCTGATATTGACATCTCCTTTTGAAAAATGGTCACATGAGTGACACTCTACAAATCAACCTAGCTCTTTGAAGTGGGGACCACCTGTGGTTGAACTCTTGTCTTCATTTGGTTTGGCCACTTTTTGTGGACTTAGCATATACTATGTTTTTAAAACATGAGGGGCAACACCCCACCATGCTCGACCATATTTGATTATGTTGGCCTTGGCATATTATAATATTCACCTTTTCGGTGATCATGATATATGATTTGGTCGCCCCTTTAAAATTATTTGAAGCATGCGCTTGGGTTAGACTTGAAATTCATTTGCAATGATTAATTCGGTGGACACGTGGGTTGTCCCCTTCCATAGTGACTCACCCCTTGGTGACTTGGTCGGTGGCATCAACTCTGGTCAGGTTAATTATAACCCTGGTGGTTTATTTTGAATTTTCGTGCCTTGTTCTTTGTCGTTGATCTTTGTACCTGTATGATCATAGATGTCGATTTATGACCTGTGGTTAGGGTTTTGGCCCACATTGAATGTTGACGGTGGCATCTTGACCATGGTTGATTAGCATTGGTTGTTGCGATGATTTGAGGATGTTGATCTTGTGTCCTTGGTGTTTGATGTCGTCGATTTTGACTGTGGTTGAGTTTGAGTTAACCCACTTCTTGGGTTCGGGCGGTAAAGGGAACTCAACCCTAAAGCACATTCATTTGGATTTTTTGTGAAGTGGGTGAAGCCTGGAAAATTTCTCTCAACGCCATTATTCTGTTTTGATTCAAGCTCGGATATCACTATATTTTGAGCTCCTTCTCTGCAAAAGACTCTCTGTCATTTCGGGTTTCATGGTTTCTGTGCAGTGGTCGAAGTGTGGGCTGCCATTATTGTTTCTTTAAGCTCAGTTCTATCCTCTTTTATCCTCTATACCATTTGTGCCTCTATATATTTTTGAAAGATGAGGTTTCATTTCTTGCCACCATAGTCATTTATAGGTAATCTCTCTTGCATACGTACACTTTTGTTTTCTTCTCTTCTTTAAAAGCATCACTGAAATCTTGGAAATATTTGTGGGTTATGTGATTTGTTTCTCCTAATTGACTCCCAAGTTCGAAACTTCACGTGGGCCTGTGGACCTCTCACTTCATCATCCGGTTTCTCGCTCAAAGTTCGACCATTTGATTATCTACGGTGAGTGTATTCTTCGGCCCAATTTGCATCATGAATTATAGATCTATATTTTCCAGTTCTAGGTATATGTAGATACGTGACTTTGAGAAAATGTTTCAACTCTATGTGGAAAATACCTGTAAAAGCTTGAAGTACTGGTTTCATTATGTACTATAATTATATTTCCCCTATTTTCTTGTATCTGTCATGCTCAGCCATTGCTAAAATGAACTTCAAAAAGACTTTGTGATTATGTGTTTCTTTGTTATGAAACTCTGATTTACTTTGTACCTTCCTTTGTTTTACTGTGGTGGACATAGAGTATTTTCTTCTTTCTAGATATTCATACTTCAGCCTCTTCTCTGTATGAGTTCTTTGTGCTAGGACAACTTGTTATCTCATCATTTGTTGAGAATATTGTAGAAGATGGTTATGACTTTCTACAAATACAGGTTCTGTACATTACTTCAGGTCCATTCTAAAATCTTTGGCTCAATTTTGTATTCTGGAGAATCCATTTGTTACAATTCATTGTCTCAGGATCAACTTGATTTTCTAAAATTCTGTAGCACCTTTTGAGAATACTTGCTTTAATCCTTTTCAAAATGAGATCACTTGAACATTGAATTTCTCCATGAGATGAGTGTTTGAAAAGCAATTGTTTTTTAAAATGCATCTATTAAATGCTTGACTATAACAATATTCTTGACTTTCTCAAAATAATGTGTATTTTTTATGAAAATTTGTTATAGGATGGCTCCATATTGTAAAATTATGAACCTGACTTTGATTCCTCAAAAGTTTCAACTTCAGATCGGACACATTATTTTTGGAACTCTATTTACAACTCCTATAGCTGCATTTGTATTTGATCAGTTTCCTTGTATAAATAGTTGAACTTCTTTGACATGGTAAGATTCTATATTCATTTTGAATGACTTCTATTTCTGTAACTGCAAATCATGCATTTAATTTGATCTCTGAAGCTATTACTTGTTAGAATACTGCAATCTTATTTGTATCTCAACATTGTATAATAATCTGATGGACAACTTATTTCTTCTAATTTGAAATTTTATCCTTTCACCTGTAAACAACTAGCTTTGAAATTGATACTTTCCCATAGCAACTAGCTTTGAATTGATCCTTTCCTATAGCAACTAGCTTCAAATTTATCCTTTCCCGTTAGCTTGCTTTGAAATTGATTCTTTCCCATAATAGCTTTGAGATTGATTCTTTCCCATAGCAACTGAAAATTTAAAGTGTTTATTTTACATGGTGAAGCCCTGTCAAAATTTTTCTAGAATCTCTCTTCCATCTATTTTTAGTATAGTAGTTGAATTTTCTAATTTGGAACATAACACTTCATGTTTGAAACTGGATTGGTAAATAAAATGAGACATCATAGTTGTGTTATCTTGATCATAACATGCTTTACTATTTTTCTGTATCACTTACTTGATTTAAATCATTCCTTTAAGCATGTAGTAGTTAAAACAACATGATGGAAAGTTGTAAATGTCCATTTTACATGGCGAAGCCCTGTCAATTTTTTTTTAGAATCTTGTCTTCATTCCTTTCAACTGTGACCTTCTCTTTTAGCCAAACATCAGCTTTCAAATTCTATTTTTTTTCATTTGCAAACTAAAACATGTGCTTCTATTGTTAGTCTCTCTTCTACACTGTAACTTCTTCCATTTCAGAACAGTTATTGGAACTTTGAGTTACATTCTTCCTTTTATTGCATGAACTTATGACTTGTCTATTTTTATCTTTGGCTGCAACCTGTACCTGCACACTTAGAAAAATAGTTAGAAAATAATTAGGCTTTTTGGCCTCTCTTATGTCCATGTTTTTCTTCTTTCTTTTCTCCTTCTTCTTTCTGAGTGAATAAAACATGCATGTAGTTTGTTCTTCAAGTAGAATACATCTCATGTTAGGAGAAGATTCATATGCACGAAGTAGGATAGTGTAGGAATATGAATTGATCCCTGAGCTCATAACTAACAGTTAATTCTTTTCTTCTTTTTTAGGTACAATGGCTTCTACAATGAATTTGAAGGAGAAACAAAAGATGGAGATGAAGATACTTCAATAAAAAATAGAAACCCCAAGGCAATGATGGGTTCACTCATACTCCTTTGCTTTCTCTTTCATGCATGTGTATCTTTCTTTTCAGTAGCTATACTTTACTTTTCAGTTACATCCCATGGCTTGTGTGGGAAACATTTGACTCTCCTTGTGAATAAAACATTGAATTTCGTAAATGAGTTGTATATTTCCTTGTGCATTCTAGCTTTTCTGTATGGATTGTATAATTGAATGTCTTAATCATGAAGGAAATAACACTGATGAGAACTTGTAACATTCAGTAATGAACTCTGATTTTTTGTAATATGCATTTCTATTTGCTGCTTCAAAACTCAACACTTCACTTAATTTGTAATTTGTCGTCTTCATCAAGACAACACAGTTGTCCTTCGGGTATTTGTGTTCTTTTGTTGAAGAGGACATGAAATTGCAGACTATGTGATTTGTTTTGTTTTGAGACAAAGACACATAACTCGCAGATTTCACTTAATCATTAATTAATTCAGCAAGAATAAATAACATCGAAACTTTCTTTAGCTTAGGTATACTTCACCCAAAACTTTTCAAAGATAACGTCCGAATTTTTTTGAGTTGCCCATTTTTGCACAAGTGCAAAATTTTTCAACAAAGAGCATTCTCAATTTTATCATTTTTTGAATAGGAAAATATTTTCTAGAGTGTAAAGGCCATATATTAAGGAAAAGTGAAGTTCTAACATTTTTATTTTTTATTTTTAGTAGTGGAAATTTTAATGGGAATGGAAATTGCAATGATTTCAACTCACATACTCACAAGACGTGGTCAATTGACAATGCTTAAGAAAAGAAGCATGTTAATTTCAAAAATCCCGAAAACAATTTTTTTGTCCTATTTTCATTTATGACATGGGTTTGAGAAATAAATTTAATTTAATTTAGATATGACGTCCATAAAAGGCCAAGAATGGCCTATGGGATAGAAAAGGAAGTACAAGGACCAATACATAAAGGGAGTACCAAAAGCAAGTTGGTGTGTGTGATGCCCTACATCATCCACATCACCTAGGTGAGTCATCTCACCTTGCGAGAGTCATAGGTCTTAGGAAGTCAATGACAAGTGTCGATTCGTCATAGAATCTCGACATTGTCATTTACATCAATCGTCATAGGAGTTACATTCCTTTTTGGAATTGTAACTCCTCTTCTAGTGGCGTCATATGCGCTCGGTCAACGCTATATGCGTCGGTGGCGTCATTGAGTTCTTTCCATGTTTAGGCATGGGGGTTATACAACACCCCTATTTGTAATTCCTATTTTTCGATGTATGAGTATGAGCAGACTCCATTCTTCTTACTTGCAATCTTATTTCCATTGTTTCAATCTTGCGTATTTTGTTGGCTTGACATTACCATCGAGTGCAACTTCATTGTGGCACATCACTTTTTGACATCGGTTCTCGCTAATCCCTCTTTCATGGTATCGAGCTGGTTTCGTAAATGTGCACTCTTAGTTTCTCTTGTTTATTACTTCAGGTTTCTTCTCATTTCTTCGTGTAAAGTTTTTTTCGATTATCATTTTGGAATTATTGCTCACCTCGTATTGAGGTTTCAGCAATTGCAAGTTAAGGTATTTGGTTGGTTTGTTTATCAGCTGAGTTCATATTTGGATATTTCTAGATCTTTGTGGTAAGTTGTTTCGGGTTGTTTGTGTGTTTCTTGCTGGCTGTGTTCAGATTCAGCTACAGGGTAAAAGAAGAGCTCATTTTTTGGTGTGGACCTATGATTACTAGTTGGGATCTTTGTTTTTTTTCTTCACCGGTGTATACTCAGACTATTCCGAGATTTTTCCTCATCACTGTGGTTCCTTGCTGTCTCGAAGTTACCTCTGCCTGGTCTCAAAATGTTTTTGTGAGCCTGCTGAAAACCCCTAATGTTTTTTTTGCAAATATACTCACATTTTTGCCTGGTCTCTCACGTTTTTGCAAAACCTCTCACATTTTTGCCTGGTCTCTCACGTTTTTTGCAAAACTACTCACGTTTTCCTCTGTTCTAAGCATTTTTACCTGTTCCAGACTTTTTTGGGCCTTTCTGAGTGTTTTCTCCCTTCTAGGATTTTTTGCCTGTCCTCAGGCATTTTTCTCCCCTGGCTGCATTTTCTCCTTTGTTCTAGGCATTTAAACCTATTCCAGGCATTTTTCTATCCCCTGGCTGCATTTTCAATCGCTCTCAAAGCGCTTTGAACTGCTCTAAGGCGTTTTCTCTCCTTTCCTGTTTTTTTGCTCATTGCTCGCATTTTTGAACTGTAAGGCGTTTTCTCCTTCAGCTGGCGTTTTTTGGCTTTTTTTGGCATTTTCTTATAGTGGATAGTCACTGCATCATCTATTTTTACCTGCCTTTCATCCCCACGTGGCCTTCTTGTCCGCTGTAATATCTCTCTAAAAATATGTTTTTTTATTCACTTTTCTTAAAAAAATGTGTTTGCATTCTTTTTATCTTATCACTCTTCTAAAAAACGTGTTGTTTCATTACTTTTAAAAGGTATAAGGTAAAAAAACATTACATTTTATTGGCATTGTAAGTTTTTTGGCTTGTTTTATTAACCTTCCGTCGAGTGCCGAAGACGAAGGGTGAGGTCCGGGATTGGCAGGTGGCTAATCCCCCCTCGCAATACAAACAAACCCTATCTCAAATTCCATTCCATTTCCAACGGCATACATATGACACCTTTTGCATGTGTTTAGGGCACTTTTTAATTCGTTTGCAGGCTTATTGGCTTTTTTCTCATCAATTGTGGGAATTGGTTTTTGCTATAACTTTTGACTCGTTGCTCGGTTTTGAGCACTTCTTTAGTCAAAGTTGCATGTTTTTTCACACTCTAGATGATGGGATCATTAGTTTTGTAAACGCACTAATTTTATAAAGTGCCACATTCGGGGGTGTCTTTGTATTGCTTAATTCAGCTCATTTTTTCTTGAGCTTTGTTCTATTCCTTTTTTTGTGGACTTGTGAGTGCGTCCGCCACAGTATTACGACAAAGGGATTCTTTTGTGTGACGTGAGACGCTGTTTCTCACAAATCTCTTTCTTCCCCCTCTTGCTTCTCTCTTTCTATGCTTCATTGCAAAGTGTCAATCTGTTGCACCCTACGAACCTTGATTGTTGTCTCCACCATTGCGCGTTATTACGCTAATTGCAAGGTGAGTGACAAACTGGTTCTCGGAACACAGTCGCATCTGGTTGTAATCAACGCACTGAATTATAAAGTGCCAAACTCGGGGGGGTGTAATTTTGTTCTGGGGGTTGTTATTGTCCTGGGTGTTGTATTACATGCAGACGCATTATCGGCCGAGTCCGACGTCTTGCATTTGTGCATCTTGCACTTTTTGATTCCGCATCATGGAGGGTGCTCTTTCCAGATTTGAGCGTCGTAGGATCACCTTACAGCCTCCACCAATTCTTACTGGGAGAGAGAACTATTCAGCTTGGCGTGCTTCTATGGAACATTACTTCGCCTACAAGGGTCTTTCTCACTTCTTGGTTGGGCCTGTTCCTGCACCCACTGATCATCATCATCTTAATGATTTTCTCAACAATTGCGACCGTGTCTTTGGTCACATGATGATGCATGTCTCTACATCTCAATGGGTTCATGTGGCAGACTCAGATCCACCCCACCATGTCTGGAGCATTCTTCAGTCCCTCTATGGAGACCCTTCACATACTGTGCCGCAGTTGTTGTTGCAGCTGATTCAGTTGTCTCCTCTATTTTTTTGTGTGATGATAGTTCCACTGACATAGACTCGCTTGGTTCTACTTTTGATGACAAGGATTGTGCACCCAGTTCTGATGACGAGAGTACTACAGAGGAATCTTCTCCTCCTTCTCTCACTATTCCAGAGAGTGTTGACACATCCCACATCTCATCATATATTGAGCAGTCTCTTATACAATATCATACAGTCATCACACCCACCTCTTTTCCACCTTCAGTGTTTGAGGCCCATTTCACTCCTCAACCTTCCTTGGATGACTCATACATATCTGACATCGCTCTTCTATTTGTTGAGCCCCCTCATTGGGATGAGTATCTGCCTGACCTTAGTTGTCTTTTCGCAGAGCACACTTGTGATGTACTACAAGTTCCTCATCCATCTATAGGTATTTCAGAGGAGTTCATCATCTCTGTTGTTGGGAGTGCCCCTTCTGGGACTCTTGCCACTTCCACTTTTCTAGAGACCTTCATTGATCCACCCTTGCTTGTGGATCCCTTTTCTATTGTGGGGGATGTTTTGTTACTTTCACATCAGTTGGACATCCTTTCTACAAGTGTTCACCCTTCATACTCTGATAGTTCTGCACTCGTGACAATACCCTCAGCTCCTTTGCACTCACTTGCTAGACCTATGTCACACTTTCGTGGACCAGACTCAGAGTTCTTCATGCTACTGCCTTCAGTTTCCTTCGTGGAGTGGGTAGATTTCCAACACATCTTTTCTATCCTTCCTAAGGGAAGACACACATCAGATGCATATGGCTCTTCTTCACCCGCAGAGTAGATGATCTCATCATTGACATAAAATATGTTCAGATAAACTGATCGGAGTTGAGACATTTTCACCAAGCCCTTCACTGAGGTGAAGTTTCTTCACTTGCGGTCTCTTCTTGGGGTGAGGTCTGCTACAGACCCATCTTCTTTAGGCTATATAGTCCTTCTTCTTCTCCTCTTCTTCTTTCTAGGAAGATTTTATTTGTACATGGGCACCTTATCAGGCCTTTAGTTGTCGGGGCCCATTGACACATATTTCTTAGTTGTCTAGGGGGTCTTCTTTTCTCGTTCGCTTACCTTGTCCTCTTCCGCAGCTTTGATGAAGGGGGTATTGGTGTGTGTGACTATCCAGGTCATTGTCTACATCACCTAGGTGAGTCATCTCACCTTGCGAGAGTCATAGGTCTTAGGAAGTCAAATGACAAGTGTCGATTTCCATAGAATATGACATTGTCATTTCGTCATCGGCGTCATAGGAGTTACATTCCTTTGTTGGAATTGTAACTCCTCTTCTAGAGGCATCATATGCGCTACCAACGTCATATGCGCGGTGGTGTCATTGAGTTCTTTCCATGTTTAAGCATGGGGTTACACAAAGACCCCTATTTGTACTTCCTATTTTTTGATCTATGAGTATGAGCAAACCCATTCTTCTTACTTGCAATCTTCTTTCCATTGTTTCAAATCTTGCGTATTGCGTTGGCTTGACGTTACCATCGGAGTACAACTTTGTTGTGGTGCATCACTTTTCAACATCGGTTCTCACGAATCCCTCTTTCAAAGCATCTCCGAAAAATAGAAAAAAGAAACAATAAATCAACTACCAGAAGGTTGAAGAATGGGAACTAGTAGAATGTACATTGTTTGACAGATCTGGACTAACTTGTCTGCATATGAGATCTCTTAAGATTCTTGAAATCAATTATTTGGAAGTAAGAATTGATATGCCTATAATTATTTGTATTTGAGGACTTCAATTTGAGTGTTCTTTGCCGGAGTTGAAGTGTCTCATGAATAAACAAAGCTAAAACATTTCTTGTCTTTGTATGGAATGAGGATCCTTAAAGATCTATTGGAATCTCTAAAAAATAATGGTATCTTCCATAAATTTCATAGTAGATAGGACACTTGAATATAAAATGCTCTTCACTTTCAGGATCTAGAAAACACAACTGACATATACACTCATGTTGTGGGAGGATATGATCAGATTCCATCTTAAGCGGGCAAGAGAAAATGTGAAACTAAGTTAAAGGGATCCTTAGGCATGAAGGCAACAACTTATTCATGTGTTCAAGAATTTTATTTTGATCTTCATGGAAGCAGGAATAAAATTTAAAATAGTGAAGAAGTTTTGGTTTCAAAGGCTCTTTTGGAGCAAATCTTGTAACTTTAAAAAAAGAATTAGTGAGTTCTTATGTTATACCCCTATTAACCTCATGTTTAGTGAGTTGAGAATTATTAATGGAAAACCCAAGAGGAGGAATTATTTCTATATCAATATTCAACTTCTAAAGGAGAGTCATAACTCTTGCATACCAACAAGATTTGCATCCTTTTTTGACAAGTTGCATAGAAGATTGGAGTTCCAAATATGGATATCTATTCTAACTAGAAAAAAATATGCCATGCATTAAAGCCTATGCAACATAGTGATAACATTGAAAATTAAAGTGATAAAGAGTGGACATACCCCAAACTTTGCAAGAATAATTGAGTGAGGAACCATTCTTTTGGCTTGAATATTCTTCGATAACATGGAAATGAAAACTCTTTCCATATGATTGAAATCATTCTATCTCAAATATGGACCCCAAACATCACATCCATATAATAGTGTTGGTGTAACCAATGTATGAAAAAGTCAAATCTTTGTCTGAATATCTTGAAATTGAAGCTGAAAACATTGTCTTTCCAAGGTTTTCAAAGCTGCATACCCTTTGCTCAGTCTTTCTTCTATTGTTGGAACAAAGCTAAAAGGAAGTCCAGAGAAAACCACAGCCAAGTAGGTGTAGGAGTACACCACCTCAACATGTTTTCCTTTATACATCAAATTCATTGTAGATGTTACTTTCTTGGTTGTATTGAATGCCATGATTTTTGTCTTTGCAAGATTTACTTCAAGGCCTTTCTTATCATAAAAATTGATCAATGCATCAAGTTGATTTTGAAGTCCTATAATTGAGTGTGAAAGTAAAATAATGTCATCTGCAAACAATAAAATAGAAATGTAGATCCCAAAGAGGCTACAACCATTCATGCTACCTGAGGCTGTGGAGATAAGATCCTCTAATTCATCAATATAGAGCCCAAAAAGTGTAGGCGAGAGTGGACAACCTTGTTTCACACCTATGGTACTATGGATGTTATTATTAGTGCCCATTTTGGTATGAATATGCCCAAAAATTTTCTCATACAAAGTCATGACAAGAGAAATTACCATGTTAGGAAGACCCAACTCTTCAAGCCTCTAGATCAAAAGATGCCTTGGTACTATATCAAATGCCTTTCGAAAGTCTACAAAACAACAATATACCTTTTGCTTGTTAGCCTTTTCTTCCTCTATAATAACAACCAAAGTGAAGATGTGATAATTTGTTCGGTGATTACTTCTAAATCATGCTTGACCTTTTGCTCTAATCCATGTTTTTCTTCACCCATTGTGAGATATAATCATCAAACACTATAGAAAAATCTTTGCCAGAGTATGCCCAATCATGATGGCACGATAGTTCTCAAGTTTAAGAGAATTTCCATATTTGAAGATGGGGTGTATAGTATGAGATGTCCAAGTCGGGGGAAGACCATGAGGAAAAATAAAATTAAAAAAATTAGAGATATGGACAAAGATAACAACTAGCTATGATGGAAAAATTTAGCTTTTAAATTTTCCACATCTTGGGATTTGTTGGACTTGAGTTTATACATGGCTTTAAGAACCATATTTTCAGTGAAGAAATGAAAGTTAGGTGTTCTAGGATTCAAATGGATGGGGGCTTATTGGGAGCATCATAAAGAAAAGTACCATATGTAGACCATGTATGCAGGTTGGTAATGGCACAAATAGATTTTTTGGGTAAAAATGATCTCCAAAAAGACTTGGGATTGAACTAGATTTGGTATATGGTAGCTATTTGTTTGTTATACATGTATTGTCATTTTATCTTTCTAATAATAATTCTATAAACATTTTGAGCCAACTTGGCTTTAGAGGGGGTTTCATTCATAATACATTTAGTTAACTTGTGAACTTTCTTAGAATCCATATGGAAACAAAAATTGATAGGGAAATAATCATGGTTATGAGGCTAGGTAGTATGATTGGAGTGTGGGAAGGCCTTAAAAGTGATATTATAATGATGATTTAATGTTGAAACTTGCAACTCTTTCATTAACGACCATAATTTTTTTGTTGGCAATCATACTCGTAGAATCCTATATCATACTAATTGAAATCTCTCAGCATATACTATCTTGAACAACTCACTTCAACTTCCAAATCAAGGCTTAAGGATCTCAACCACTTCAATCTCTAAAACTGGTCAATCTAGCAATTAGGTCTCAAGAACCAGTCTTGAGCACAAGTAAAAACACCTCTAAGTCCACTTCCAAGCACTGAAACCACTTGGAACACTTCACTAGCATCCCTGTCAACATGCTAAAGTATTCATAAGCCTATGTCACATGGAGAAAACCAACCAAGCACACATGTTTCAATACACCTTCATGAGAATCCTAATAGGGATGATTAGGCCATTAGAGGATTAAGTAATAAAACACCTCATTTGGTCAAACCAATCACTCAAACCCCTCATGGTATACCTCTACCAACTATCCAAGTCCATAAAACACTTCTCTAACATGCATTTCTATCAAACATACCTCAAACCACAAGACCGGTTTTGCACACTCTAGCCCTCAAGCGGTAGGGTAAGTTTGGAGACCTCTTGCACCAATTTTCTCCACAAAAATTTCCTAAAAATTTTCATGGCCATTTAGTACCCTCCCAAGGTATCTAGAACAACTCATTTCTCTTCATGAAACCTTAACCTCATACCTGAAACAACAAATCTCCATAAAACTAGGGTTTTTATGTACCTTATCCAAACAGATTAAGCATGAAACCACCACCAACAGGATCCATGAAGAATTATCTACAAACCTCAATCAACGTATTTTCTTATCCAAGCCATTTAGATCTCATACTAATCAAATATCTCATGTCGTTATAGGTTTAGGATTTAACTAGGATTTTAGACTTCTTTACCTTCTTAACAATCGATCATAAAGCTCTTATGTCTAAATTACCTCATTTCACTCACTATGTCTTCTTAACTCCATATAATGACACCCCAAGATCTCAAACTCCCATGCACAAATCATACGTCCGGGTGGGGAAATTAAGTTTCTGTCAAACTGATTTTTACCTTCTCAAGAGCTTGGTAGAGCCTAAATCTCATTTTCTTGCTTTTTTCTTTGACATGTGACATGAAATTAAATCCATCGCACTATCATGACATACTTAAAACATATCAAGTATTATTTTATCTACACACATCTTAATCTCTCTAACCACCATGACTTACATGTGTCTGCATGCCTTTACTTCACTATCTTGCTCCAAAATGACCTTGTACATGCACTAAACCTTTACAATATGACCTTTGACATCTTTCACACATGTTCTACAACCTAAAAGAACATTGCACATGTTTTTTTACTTATTATACTCCATACTTCATGTTTCCACACCATCCGCTCATATTAGGTGTAGGATTTGGCCTAGTTAGGCTTGTCCCAACACATGATTCACAAGATTTGACCTTGACAACCTCTTACATACTCATTAACACCTTTGAATCATCATATTGACCATGTTTGACCTCAATAAGAACTCATACAACCTTTAGAGATCATACACAACACTCACTTTCTTGATAATGCACCAATAACATGTTACTCAACTATGCATATTGACCAAGACATCATGACTTGACACCAAAATTGAGACTATCCATCAAACTTCAAATTGATAGTGAATGACACCTCATGGAGACACCTAACCACCTTAACACCCTTTGACATCAATGAGAAACTTGACATCAATGACAACAAAATAGACACAATTCCCAACAATCATGTTTTGATGCTCACTCAAGGATGATGAAGACCTTCATACCAATGATGTGACCTCCATTCTTGAAAGCAATTATCTTGAAAAATGAAGTGAGAGGTTCGAAGAAGTTGTTAAATGGGAAGAGAATCATTTTGTTCTCACTTCCTCCAAGTGCCTCACTGATTCAAGGAATGGTTTCATGTTGCAACATTCATTCAATGATGGTGAATGCATTCATGATGAAATCAATAATTCCATTTTTAAAACATGAAGGAATGGTTTCTCATGCCCACGAAGCATCAAGTGGAAGCTACAAAATGCAAGAATTTTCATTATGTCACAAAGTGTTCACTAAATGTAAGAGTGTTCTTAATAAAATTAAATGTTGATGATGTAATCTTGGTCTCTCTCCATCTTCTCAAACTGCAATGCAAAGCCATCACAAGAGCATGGCATGATCAAAAATGATCTTCAAGCTTCAGAGGTCTAAATTCATTTCATTATTCCATATAGGTATGTACTTCTCCCAAATCATTTTCCGGCATGTGTACATTCTCCCCCACCTCTAAAGTTTCATCCTTGTACTATAGTTTCACTTTTAGTTGTGTGTTGTTTTCTTCTTTTGGTGTGTTTCCTTTTCGTTGGTGTGTTTGTTCATTTGTGTGTTTTTTGGAAGAAATAACTCAATAAGCCCAAAGGGCAAGGAACTAGTCCACATAATGTCTTGAGATTCTGGTTTTCCTTCTTTTCATGTCGTCACCGTGTTCAATCCAAAATAATTCCCCAAGCTAGAGCTAGTTGTTGTTATGTAAAGTTTTTGCATACAAATTTCAAACCTTCAAGACGATGACAACTAAGCCAAATTTAAAAATTTCTCTCTTGTCTTCCCGATTCCCCCATCTTAGTTAGTTTACCTATCAGTATCATGCTCATACTGACCTTGTAGTTTCTTCCTATGTGTTGAACAATCTTGTGCAATTATTTTAAATAAGGTAGAATTGTCATTCATTCCATTCATGTAAAGTGCTTTTAATGGCTAGTTTCTTAGAAGGCCTAGAAAAGGATAATTTTGGCCTTTTCAGATCGGTGTGCATCATCTTGGGAGGGATCTAAAAGCCTACACTAACTAAAATGTGGTATAAAATAGCTATGAAGGTATTTGATATGATTTAGTAATATTTATGGAATTTCTTAAGGTTTAGGGACAATCTATGTAACAACGGGTTTCTAAGGTGAAAAGAATGTATAGCTGAAAATAGGGACCTAATCATCCACAGACTATTCCAAGAGTTTCATAAGGCATTAGGAGTCAATAAAATAGTCATTAGAAATCTTGAAGAACCATCTACATAATGGAATTATAAAATCTTTCACAAAACATGTTTACTTTCTAGGTTATCTCAATTTGTGCAAATACACCCTATTGTCCTGAAGACAAAGGGGCTATTTCAGGGGGTTTCAGGTAGAATTGAAGGATGAGACCAATCCCATTGTTCTTATAATGATCTGGGAGTCATAATCATATAATAATTCACCAAAAATGATTTATTAGAGATCCATTAATCTCATCTTCAATTTCTCTCTCACGAGGTACATTTCTTATACCTAGCCAATTTTGGGTGAGAACACTTGTCATATCTAAGTTGAGGCTCACTTTTGTGTCCCTCTTGTCCCAATTCCCAAGGTGATAGAGGGAAACAAAAATGATTCCCTCTTTCAATCCTTCCTCTAGGTTCTTCACATGATCATGATAAGAACTCCAGAGGTCTTATCTAGCCTATATATCTCCTCCCATCTTGCAGCGTGGTGGTGACACTTGTCAACATAGGTTGAGGGACAATTTTCTTGTCCCTCTTATCCCAATTCCATAGGGATAGAAGGGAAAATAAAATTTTCCCCACTCTATCCCTTTTTCTGGTTTCTCATTCAACCAAGTTTGAGACTTGCAATGCTAAGACTAGTCTTTCCTAACCTCCTCCTCACTAAATCTCATGGCGCCACTTATCATCACTAGATGAGAGTGATTTTTCTTCTCCTCTTATCCCCATTCCTAAGGGGACAAAGGGGATGTTGGAAATCACAAACATTGAGAGGGGAGGGGTGAATCAATGTTTCACAAAACTTTGAAAATATTTTGATAACTTAACAATCCATTCAATATTGTCTATCATGTACCATGAGAATACCATGACATTCAATATAAGAAAATGAAGAGAAAGTGCACATGAACACAATGTTTAATGTGGGAAATTCTGAAAGGGAGAAAAAACCACTGAAATCAATGCGCTATGAGGACAATTGTACCATAAAAGGTTACAAGGATTTCAAATTTTGTTGAGAAATCCCTCAAATTTAAGAACCTACTCTAATAATTCAATCAATAACCTACTTGACCTTTAACAATCTCCTACTTGCATGTAAGAAAAACTCAAAAAATTAAGTCAAACTTCAAATCAACCTTTTAAAGCTACAACTTACAAGGAAGAAATAACTCCTATTTTTCTAAGCATCCACCTAGACTTTTACAAAGTTTTGATCACTTCCATTTATTTTCTGATACAACATGTTATGATCTCTTATTCAGCTCCTATTCTCTCTTCATCTCCCTTCTTCACTCACCTTGACTCACCTATCTTCTCATCACTTCACACACTGCAACTACAATATTTAAGTACTCTTTTGCTCACACATTGTTGTCCCTCATTCCCACATGAATGAATTCCTCTTCTTCCTCTCTCAATTCACAATTATTATCAGTTCATAATTCTTCTAATACAATCTACAAGGCATGCACATTTTTCCTTACATACACTAGGATGAATCTCACATTTCCATTAACTCCTACTCCCTCAATATAGGCATCAAAAAAGTAATTTTTCTTACACACATAGACATACTTATACTATAGGGTTACATGCTCTAGCACCTCTTCACTTCCACTTTAAAAACACTTCACCTTCTCACTTCCTCAACTCGTACAAGGGATCTTGGATGACATCACTTGAATCTGCCAAAATGCAATCATTACATCTGCAACATGTTAGTTATGAGTTCTAATATTTCTTAGTATTATCATGAAATATTTGACACTTGTGAAGGCCTGTAGAACCTTCCTCAACTTGCTTCATAATTAAAACCATTGGTAAGATACCTTTTTCATATATCTAGCATTGTCATTTGTAACTGTCATCTTCCATTTTTGTCATTTTCTCAAAGTTGGAATATGTGTCCTTGTACAAATGTAACTCATGCCAAGTGTTTTCAAGTTGTGTGCATGTTACAAGAGGCTTCTCATATCCTTATAAAGCCTTGAAAACATCTTCAACTTTCCATTTCCTCCTCAAGAATCAATTATATGCTCAACTAGGTCTCGCATAATCATAGTATCGTCAAAAACTAGTCACATGAATGCTTCATCAATATCAATGTATGATCTTTCAAAACTTCGATGCTTAGAGAAAGTCATAAGTGATCTTAGATCATCTTAAAGGACTTGGAATAGCTAAATCACCTTCAATATCACCATGGCATACTAATTCTAAAAAGGGTAAACCATCATCAAAATAGGTGAATTCAATGTGTCAAGAGACTTAGAAGATAAAAGTTGAGTAAAAAGGTAATATTTCCTAAAATAGTAGGTCCTGGTCCCACATGTCAAAAATAGAAGATCTCAATTTTGGATGTAAAAATTTGTAATTAGCTCCACTTCACTCATCTCACTTTGACTTTTGAAATCTTCATAGGGTTTTAAGGTGGTTACCTAGATCAAAAAAGGAAAATCACTCTTCACATGGATCTTGAAGCATCCTCTTGGTCACAATTGTGTTAAGGAGCTAGAACAAACATAACAGGGTGCAACAAGTGAAATTCAAGGACATTGTGTAGTCTAAAAATATTTAAAGGAGTAAAAATCCGTTGAATTTAATCTAAGGGGTTATCATAGCTCATCAGTCAAGTTTAATCCATCATCATCTCACCGAGGTGAGTTAGTTTCGATGATCCAAGGTGAGCCACCGGAGTGGGCCGGATGGTGGTTAGAGTGAGTTGAGGTGAGTTGATTGAAGTGAGCTAGATAAGATAAAAATGTAAATGAGATTAATGAGATAATTGATGTGGGTGAATTGAACAAGCTATCAAAGTAAAGAGATTTATTCAAGTCATCTAAGTGATCAATTGCATCATTCCTCTCTTCAGCAACATCCACGTATAACTTCCCCAATGGCGAGCTTACCCATGATGAACAAGAATTGATCTTGCATAAAGTTCCTAAAAATTCTCCGGTGACCAACATTGTGTTAACTCTTGAAGATCCATTCCCATGGATTCAATAAGTGCTTGAAAGTGAGCCAAAAACAACACATCAAGCTATCATTCCTAATCTCAAAGTTATGTTAAGAAATTTGAAATCCAAGCAAAAGGAAGAAGGCCCATACAACTTCTTGCTTCTTCAATGACACCTCAAGTAACCAATATGTGAAAGTTGCTAGGACTAAAAAATGAAAATCTTATGGAGCAAATGACTTTGATCAAATTTTGAGTTTATCCACATTTCATTGGGTCAAGATTTACACAAGGGTGATTCTCATGTATACAAGGAATCCTCTTCCTGCCTCCTTACTCGTAATGAAGAGTATAAGAGAGAAATTGAGCAATTTGAAGAATGGGTAAAAACTCTCAATGCTCACATTCGACCCTTGTTGGAGCCTCGACTTAACTTCTCTTATTGTAGAAGATATTCCTCTGATAAACAATGTTGATCCTGAGGTGATCAAGAAAGCACAATGTTACATGGCACATGGGAAGGGTAACAAGAAGCGTATTGAGAAAATCATCGAGAGAGGTAAGAAAGTGTTGTCAAAGGTCATCTCTCTAATCAAGTACATTCATGCCATATTTTCAGTGAAGAAAATAAATGAGGAGATTAAAAAGAGAAGATCCACTAGGATGTGTGTTCCCATTGGTGTTCGAGATGAGGTCCTTCGACTCTCACACCCTTGTGAGTAAGAATGCGTTTACATCAGTTGGTGAGAACTTGTCTTTGATTTGGGTCCACATCATTGATGAGAGATATGATATGATTATATGTGCCATCTCGAACTTGAATTTTATGGATAACATGCTTTTGATATCTTGAATGAGGTCTACAACTATGTCTAGAAACTTGATTTCCATCCACTCACTAAGAATTCATCATTAGAATAACTCATTGTTTCATTCTAAGAGTTGGTAAAAAAAGAGGTAGGTGACTCTCTCTCTCTCTCTCTGTCACAATGAAGATACCCTAGGGTTTATTTCCAACATCGAGATACTCCACTTATAAAATTGTGAATGATAAGAAAGGATGGCTCAGTTAATGCAAGAAGATCAATGATGTTCTCGGAGTATAGATCAAGGTATTGACTTACATTTTCATTCCATAGGCGCATACAAGTTGGAACTTACGATAGCTCAATTGAGCAAGTAATTCAAAGGAAAAGAGCTCGTTCCATAAAATCTTCAAAAGGGATCATGAATCTTCAATTTATTCATCGAAGGAACTTCTTCATCGATTATTCAACTTCTCCCTTATTCTCTCTTTCACCCTCTTTTTCTTCCTTCTTATAATTCTTCATTATACGTAATCATGGTAATTTGTCTCATTCACTTAAGTGACTTTCTAAAGTTGAATTGTAAAATTTCCTTTGATTTATAAAAGGGAACTTATTTGTCACTTCCTAAGAAGATGTAAAGTCACAAGTTGAATGAGATCATGAAGATTCATGTGGGGGTAGATGAAGAGACATTAAATTTTTATAAATTTAAATTGATTCTCATTTTCAAAGGATGATGAAATGCTAGATCTTGAAAGTTTAGTTATCTATAACAATTGTGGATTGTTGTTTTTGAGCTTTATATCACCAATCGATATGAAATAAAAGCTACATTTCTTCCATTTCCTTTGCTCATGTTTTCCTCTACTCTCTCTCTTTCCGCAACTTTGCAAGCATGGTGATCAAGAAAGAACATGGTGTCCTTTATTGATGAACCTCAAGAACTGTGTGTGTCTTTGGATTGCTAATATTTAGAAATACTTACATTATTGCTTTCCTTGAATTGAATTTTGAATTACTCGGGTTATTGGGTGGAACTCTGCTAGTGCTTATTCATGATTTTAACCTTCCATTTCTAAATTTCTCTCATTTATCCCTCATCGTTGTAATTTCCTCCCTTATATCCCGTACTCGCACTTTACCATAGGTTCAATGAAGTTTTCATGTGTGATCTCTAACCTACATGGCCACCCCACAAAATCTAAATAGGACTATGGTATTTTACATTCAATAATATAAGCCTCTCCATACACAAGAAAAAGGGGCGAAAAATTAGACCATACACAAGAAAGATGATGTATCCACTGGTGGGACAAATAATTTGTAACATGAAAAATTATTTGACCAATAGGTTTGTGGGTCAAAAATAGAGGCACAAGCCAAGATGGTATCGACACATTATAAAAAGTTAGGAAAACCCCTTGTATGAGCTAGACCACTACTTAAGATTCTCTCGATAGTGAGGTTGGGTTGGAATATCTCATTATTGCCCATAATTCATCCAGTCCATATGCTTGATTTCAATGTCCCCAATTTTAGGGACTAAGGTCTCTAGGGAGGAAATGGGTTCATATCCAACATATTGGAACTTCATTTTGACCAGATTGAATGCTTACTCAAAGGAAAATGGGCTATAAAAATAGAGCTTAGAGGGATTCAAGAGAAAGGGCACCAAAATCAGGAAAATATTTAAAAATAGGAAAATAGAGATGAAACTACTCACCAGCTTGGATGGAAATGAAGGGGACCTCTCAACATTCACAATACAACTAGAATTTTTGAAAATGACCTAAAAATGGAGGAGAAACAAACAAAAGAGTATTTTAGGCATGAAAGGAAAATGACAGGGCACGATAGATTTTACAAATGTGGGGAAAAGATGGAGTGGGAAGGGTTTACATAGCGGTGGAAATCCCTTGAATTCCCAATTTTAACTTTATAGTGATTTAATCAACTCAAGAAAGGCCTCGAAGGAACACTTTCACGAGGGGTTTAAACTCCTAATTTTTTTATGGGGAACTTTAGGCAAGATGATTGGTTAACCGAGCAATGTGAGGTATGTGGAATAAGCTCCCATGGTTCCACTTGGTCCCGAAATGTTTGATTTTACCGATTGAGGTGAGCAAGTCAAAGGGGTCATGATGTGGGAATAAGTGGCCCAAATGAATAATGTCCGTGTGTAAGAGATGGCTAACTTAACCAATTTAAGTAATGAGGGTAGAAAAGTTAGTGAATTGAGGTATTTTGTGAAACAAGAGAACATGGTTACATGTACCACCGAGCCCGAAACCCCAATTCAATCAATAAGGTGGGGATGGTGGTAAATCGAGGAATAAGAGGAATAATGGAATATTTACTTATGTTCCTTAGATAACTTGTTTTATCGATTTCTTCATAAAAAATCCCAATTTTTCACAAACTCTTCACTTTCTTCCTTTATTTATTAACTCAACATAGGGCAGAAATGACCAAGAATGTAAAGCACTTGCCCACGACTCAACAATTTCAACATTTTCAACATTTTCTAGTCCATGAACAAACTACAAAACATAAAAATATTCAAACTCCAAAATCTCGAGGTTTATAAGACCAATGCCTTATCCATTAGCCCATAGATTCAAAACGAATGTCCAAAAGAGAATCGGACAAAGGGAGGAAAATCAAACACAACTAAAACAAAGCCAAAAATGAACTATGTACAATGGACAAACACCCACTCAACACTTATACAATTGGATGTATTTCCCACTATATGGAAATCAATGGGAGTCCCATCCATATAGGCCGTGTAATAGTTTTTTTCTCCACAAAAGTGTTGAATTTTAAAAGGACCTTTGCTAGGGGAGTCAAAATTACGATGAATTCTTAGAGGCTCCCTTATCTTGTCTTAGAATAAAATAAAATTTCCTACTTGAAATCAAAAATCTAGTTTTCTTATCAAACAATTGCTTCACCTTCTATTGATGGGTTGAATTATGATCCACTACCTTTACCCTTTTTTCTTTTATTTTCTAAATACATAATCATTCTCTCAAATGCATCCTTAAATTGACCATTTTCAATAGTTCTTGCGAAGATGCAAGACATGCAACTCAAGTGTAACTGAAAACTCAACATCATTTCCATAGACCAACTTAAATGGGTACATTCCGATGGATCTTTTTGGTGTTAAACAATCAGCCCATAGGGCATCATATAACTATTTGTGCCAATTTTTTATGATTCATCACCTAACTTCTTTATTATAATTACCAAAATTTTATTGGATTATTCTACTTGTCCATTTTCTCTTGGATAATAGTCAAAAGAGTGGGAAAGGTAAATTTCATATCCATAATAGAAATCAATGAGTTCATAGGATGAGAAGTTTGGAGCATTATCTCTCACAATTTTTAGGCACTCCAAAATAGAAAACTATATTTTCCTTGATGAATTCACAAACAACTGCATAAGTTATTCTCTTTACTAGGATTGCTTCTACCCACTTTGTAAAATAGGCTCTTCTATTGAAACATGAGTATGTCCTGCATTAAAATTTGGATTTAGAGTCCCGATGGAGTTAAATCCACATTTCTCAAAAGGTTCTTCAACAAAAATATACTTCGATGGTAAAGTTGCTAGTTTGTGCCTTCATAACTAATTCATAATTCTAACTTCTTCCATTTTTATTTTTTATAGTTTATGGCAGAGGTCATGGCCACCCCTCCTCGATTAGATTTTGTTGTTGTGAGATCTATTAGTTTTGTAGATGTATATATACTAGTACATTTTCAAAATTGATTGAGGTATTGTTGAGTTATTTATTGTTTATTGAAGTTAGTTTTGCTAGCTCTATTTGTGGATGCAAATAACTACAACATGTTTGTGTTGCATTGCATCCAACACCAGATTAACATATTAAGGGGGTATTTCTCAATATCCACTTTCTAACCCAAAATAATTGTAGGCTACTCAAGAAGTGAGAGCACATAGTTTAATTGTAATTTTTTATTTCAAAAAATGTTACTTTAAATTTCATTTTTACTTACATTTTTATGAACATGTTTAAACCTCTACATATTTTTATACTCTAAAGGATTTTTATTTGTGTAATCGAGGTTTCCTAGAGTGAGGAAAATATTTCACCGACTTGTTGGTCCTTTTCAACCACATTCACAATCTTTGGAGAGGTTTTTAGAGAACTTTTTTTCTAAAACTTTGTGGCTGCAACACAAAAGGTATAATAAATATACTATTTACAAACTTAAATCGTCATTGTATATTTGAAATTCATTTATATGTAGTTGTATTAAATTATAAATTATATCATTGATGATAACAGATTTGAATGTTGCCACAAATGAGAATGTGTCTAGGACAAGCCCATGTTCAAGCTCAATAACACACAAATAAATATTGATAAATGAATCACTAGTGTTATATAGTAACTTATCCTTAAGAAATAATGTGAGGCCTCGAAAAATATGTATTATATATTTTTATATATGAGTTTGTATATTAACTATTACATACTAGATTTAAAGTGTAAGATTTATAATCATTAACTAGCTTCGCTTTACCTTGATGTAAAGAGGGTTGATTCTCATAAGTAGTTTTAGGAACCTTCTTATCAATAACTAGAATGAGGAAATCTTCTTTGAGTTATAGAAAATTTCTCATAGATCCACTACAGAGAAGCGTAAACTAATAGATGACATCTCTACTTAAATTTATAGGAAAGCCTTTAACAATAATATACATTTTTAAAAGAATCCATAGTAGATGTATAATACTTAAGATGTAGATAAGGGATAAAAGTCCCATAAAAATTAAATTTAGGGATGAAAAATAATGAGCAAAATATAATTAAAATATTTCACGTCATATACGATTGCTATGTATATTATTAACATCAGCGGAGTGTAGTAAGATTATTTTTTAGGGTCAAAATTATGTATTTAACGTCATAAATCACGTACTGCATGCATGGGTTGAAGGAAATATTGGGGGTATTATTACATAATCAATAAGAGATATTTCAAGGGTTGTACCTTGTCATTTATAGTAGTCATGGGAACATTATTTTACTTAAAAGAGATGTCATCATGTTTATTCATATTGAGAATTAGAGGTTGAATTTGGGATACATGATCTAAAGGGACCTCAACACTATGTTCATTCAAGTTTTCGATAAGAATATTAGTATAAGTAATAATTCTAACATCAAAATAAGAGGGAGGAATATGGTTACAATCGGTAAGACCTATAGAAGGTATAGTACTATTTACATTAGTGGATTATACAAGAGACATGGAAGAAGAACTAATAAAACATGATTTTTACATTTAAGAGGATTAAAGGCATATGTAACCACATTGGCATTTTCAAGAACAAAAATAGGAACATCATCATTTAAAGAAAAATCATTATGAATACCATCCTCACTAGAAATTGAAACATAAGTAGGAATAGAAAATGAGCTATGAACAAAGTCATCATTGTGAATAGAAATATTTTTATAAGAATAACATCATCATGAAATTAGGAAAAATATGAAAAAAATTTAAACTAAGAACCTCAATATCACATAAAGTATAACCATCATTATGTTCATTACCATTTATAGAGGTAAAAGAATGTTCATTATTACCATCATCAGTTATGTCAATATCAAGAATGAAGGTAGCATTTGACTAAATTGGGGAAATTATGTATAACATGTCCTTGTAACCACAAAATACATTATCATCTGAAGTATAATAATATGTATCCTTTATGTATTCTATGTTAGGAGATAATGCATGACCAATAAAATAGGTAACTTAGTAGGAAGAAAAAATTATGGGGTTTCATCCCCACTTAGCTATCCAGATCACTAGAGGCATTTTCACAAATATGTTCATCATCAAGATAAGTCCCCACTCAGTAAAAAGTGCTTTGGTATGTTATGGGGAAGGTGGAGTGATTAATAGCCAAGGAAAAGGCTTAGGTGGTGTCTCTAAGATGGGTAGAGAGCTAGTTAAGGAAACTTTTGTACAAGACATACTAGGAGTGGAAAAGATATGTGATAATGTTTCTGGCATGAGGATCAAATGATATATCCTCATGCCCATAATCCATAAAATCTAAAAAAAATATGATTTATCAATCTAACCATAATCCACATCAAGGGTAATGCAAGTAAAAGAAAAGATACTAGGGCATGGTATAAATAGAACCCGATTAAAGGGATAACAACCCTTTTGGTTTTGTAAAGAATTATTAAAATCCTTATATAGCTTGAAGATTAAACCCTAAATGCACTAGGGTTTGTGATACAAAAGGCTTGACTATGGAATAGAAAATCTAATCCTCTAAGTTGGGTAAAGGGTTTGAAAAATGACGGTTCACTAAAATATATTGATCTTATATTAATTTTGATATATTAATTTAATTATTATCGATTACTATGTGTTATATGGAATAATATAATATATTTATTTACATATTCTGATGTAAACTAGAATATTTGTAAGCATATTAAACTAGTAAAGTATTTAAAAGCACAACTAGTATTAAAAAGTTGACTTAGTACATCTCAATTCAATTTCAAACTTTTTCTCTATTAGAATTGGGATATACGTGGAAATATGAGTGAACCTATATCAATTATTGTTCATAAGATTCATGTAGGGGTAGGACCATGCAAATGGTTTAGATTGGATCCCACAAACTAACATTTTCTACTATCTTGAATCGATAATTCATTGCATACATTTTTTTAAATTCCTATTTTATCACATATATCACACTTTTGTATTTCCAATTTTGAGCTTTCAACCCTATCTTTCACACCTTTACATAAGAAACAAACATATATTCCTACAATAACCTTAAGCACTCATAAGACCTAATAATAAAATATGAAAATGATAGATTCAAACCAACCTCGTGGGTCACCCCATTTGTGAGTCACCGAGTGTTGCACTACTTTTTAGACTAAATGTAGTTATCCTAGTGCACTATGTAAGTGTGCATGTAGTCTAGAACCCTCGACCTAATGTTTCCCTTATGGTTCCACACAAATATCAAGATATGCTATTTTTCTCCCATGAAACCCTTGTGTGTAGATGCCAAACATATATTTATGCTCCCATATGTTGTGATATGTAATACGAAGGTTGTACTCTTGATTTTTTTATCTCAAATATATGGTACATAGGTTTTTGCTATATAATAAATCATTAAGGTGAAAATATATTTATAAGATTCTATCACATTGAAATTTGAATCATAGTGACCCAAAAAAGCTGACCATAAATATAAAATGTCAAAGAGAAAACAATGACAACTAGACCCTAATGGGAAAAAAATGACCCGAAACTTAAAAAGGGGTAAGACCATACATCCTAATCAGGATTGTAATAAGGTTTTGACCAATCTATATGGTCTTTGAAAAAAATAACCAAAAGTAAAATAAATAGTGTAAAATGGCTAGAGATTTCGTGACACAATATAAAACATAAAAATAATCAAGTCATAATTTAGAGGATAAATTAATAAAAGCAACAGGGACTTGCACTACTAAGACTTAGTTTCATCATTCAAGACCCACATATATATACATATTACTAAAAACATGATCTAATAATGATTTTGGGCATATTTAAGTGTTTACTTATACATGTTCACATATTTTATTTTTGAGATGATGAAGAGATAATGAGTATGTTGATTTTCATATATTTTCCATCACTAGGAAAAGTGAGTTAGGACTTTGTCTTGTTAGTTGATGATTTAACAAATACTAAAATTTATGTTAGACAATGTTTATAGAGTCACAACACAATATTAAGCAATGAAGTATAGATACGACACAAACAATAAGCTAAAGAAATATGAAGCCCTAGGTGCAAGAAAGAGGATAGAAGACTTAGCTAATTTCATAATTAAATCCCAAAGTATGTCAGAATAGAAAACTAATAAACATGAGGGGGAATATTTCACAACCACATTCAAAAAATTGCAACTTTGTTGGAATAAGTCAGGGATGGGGTTCTTGGAATGGGATAGGGATGCTTGGGTGTTGTAGAGAAGCTTTTGGCACCCGTGGATCGTGAAAATGGTCGGAATCTAAATTTTCTTATGTCTCACCATGTTTGCTAACCTTCATTGTTGGTCACCTATGTAGCAATATACCCACAAAATTCACCTATAACATGCAAAACAAATGATCTCTTGCAAAACCCCAAAAAACATCAAATCCTATAAAGAAAAATATGCAAATGGGGAGTCAAACCGACCTCGGTGGTCACCCTCGACGAGTGAACTTACAACCGAGCACCGCATTACATCTCAAAATCCATGTAGTTATGTGTTCATGTTTAATAATCATGCCCTAGGTGGCTCTTGTGCAAGATGCACCGAATAGTGAGCAATTGCTAGATGTAGCAATGTAGATAGATGCATGGATATGAAATGATCTAGAGAAATTTTAGGATGTCAAGAGTTCCATACATCTCCCTAAACCATAACCGAGTGGTAGAGCATTCATCGATCTTTTCACAAGACTTAGTACATGAGAAAATGAACTCCATATGCTCAAGATATAGTCGGTCAAAGTTTGGTCAATAGTAAGACCCGACAGGTGGCAATCACCAATGTGGTAGTGACACATGGTGGAAGTGGAGTGCATTCGGAGGAGCAAAATATTTTTTTTTTTTACGATGGTAGTATTTGACACTCAGTATTCAAATGTCGTGATCGTTATTACGCCACGAGGTGGGGCCTCACGCCACCTCATGGCTCGACACCACGCCACCTCATGGCCTAGCACCAAAATGATCGTGATTCTATACCGAGCTAACTCGGTTTGGGTGAGCTCACACAACTCAGCTAGTTTCTATTATATTGGGTGAGTTCATTATTCCTATTAGAGGACGAGTTATACATTGGTAGGCATACCCAACTCAGCGAGCTTTCTATATAGCTCGGCATTGACTATATGGTTTGGGCATTCTACATTATGTGTCATATGACTATTGCCACCACCCTCTTTATTATCAACTTAGGCGGGCTATTATATACTCCAACGACCATCCTAGCTCAACGTGACCTGAGCCAACCGAGGCGGTATATGTATTAAATGATGGAAAAAGGAGAATGTGTGGCCGCAGCCATGTTTCTATTATGTTTGATTGACCTCTCACCCATGTATGTGGGACTAATCATTGCACCCTATCTTAAGTTCTTCGCTCCAGAATTAGAAATCCCATGTGGGAAGTGGGGTCATGGGGTTTATTGGAGCGGTTATGGAGACAACCACATATGTGGGAAATTATGTTTGACATGGCCCATGCCACATATTTCCTAAGGTGGCCGAGCCATTTAAAAGGTCAATAAAACCCAATTTTAAAACCTGACTAATGTTTAAGGATATTAAACCAAGATGGACGACCGTGTTAATCATTTAAAGGTGGCAATGTGAGCCATTATAAAATTCTAAAGCCTTAATAAGTATTTTATGAAGAGGTGGAAGGGTTGGTGGGGATAAACTAACCCCCACCACCCACTTGAAAATCGTTATGCCTCAATGCGAGAAATAATGCTCAACGACATATAAAAGGAAGTTCGGTGTATTTATTGAGCAAGTCTGCTTTGTGTATAACCAAAAGGCTTAATAGACATATTTCACATAGCATTTTCAGCTCTTGTTGTAAAAAGGCAAAATGTTCAAAATTTCCCCATGCTCCTAGTGATATATTTATCTTCCTAATTTGGAGGCATTCTGACTTGTTTTAATCTATAGAAGTCATATCGGTGTTTGACATCTATCCGAGTCTTCGTCAAGCGTGCCGCTCATCTAAGGAAGACATTTTAGAGATTTTATCATTGCACACATTATTCAGATCGAAGATTAATTCTATGTAGATGTTTTTAGCCATGCAACATGAATGGTATGCTCCGCGTAGAGGTTGTTTACATCCGTGTAACATAATGGTAGTTGTTCATGGAGGAGATCATTTTTCTTCTATTTTCTCGTTCAGATTCATATTGAGCCAACTGGATCTCGATCGATTGTATTTATTTGGTTCATATTCATGTGTAATTGGCTAGAAATGTGATCATAAGGGTGGAATCCCTATAACTATCAAAGGGTAGAATCCCTATAAATATCACATGGGCGGAATCCCTTTATAAACTATCATTTTGGGTACTCAAATCAGATATGTTCCTCGTATCTTCACTTAGATTCATTACTTCATTGTGTGTTTGTACTAGCTTGCATCTCTTTGAAGTGTAATGAATCGGTTCATATGAACTCGGAGACGTAGGCATTACCAAACTCCGTTATCAATTTTGTTTTTAGTGTGTATGTGTTCTATTTACATTGCATTTCTAGTTGAAGTTGATAATATATGTGGAGTAAAATATAGCAATGCCTATAGGGGTCCATGGATAGTTAGAAAAATTTACCCTTGTTTACTGGATCATCAAATGAACTTCCCTTCTATGCGTGTATGCAGAAAATGCAGTCCCTCATCCCTTGAATGAAACTATATGGATGCTTTGATGCTCTTGAAATGCCTTTGGATGCAAACTTAGGTGATAGTAATAGATGCTTAGAGTTTGGTCCTTTATTATGGTCACATATCTTTGTATTTATATGATTCCCTTGTTTGAATTTTGTAATTGACAACTAAAAGGCCAACCCATAAGAAAATAAGATGCCCAAAAGATAAAAGAGGCCCAAAAGGGGTAAGCAAGATACAAAGAGGTCGGGGTGCCCAGAGGGGATGAGGGCGTCTGACGCCCACGTCCTAGCTAGGAAGTGGTGTCCAGAGTCAAGAAAGATAAAACTCGAAACTTAGATCAAGGTAGTGTGGTGTGTAAGACCACGAGAAAACAAGAAAGAAAGTAAAAAGGCCAAAGATAGATGTCAATTACTAGTTTTATTTCTTATCAATCATATGAATAGTGGTATGTGATTAGGTAAATTTTTTATAATTTTGGAGCACTTGCAATAATTTTGGGAACTTGGGGGTCATTTCATGCATTTCCCTTCTTCTAGAGGAAAAGGAGTTCAATTCTTAGCCAAATTTGAGAAAAAATGAGTAAATTTGAGAAAATTTTGTGTTGGGACACTTTATTTCATTATTTCTAACTCTCCAAATCAAGAGAAATCCAAAAGTTAGAGAAAAATTAGAGAAAAATTCAAAAAAATGGATAAAGCCATAGAAAAGAGTCGAAGAAAAGTCCATGGAAAAATGCCACATAAAAGTACCAAAGAAAAAGTATGCGGAACCATAGAACAAAGTCTGCAGAAAATCCACTGGAAGCCGTAGAAAAAGTCCACATAACAAAACGCTGCAAATCACCAAAGCTCAAGGAAGGCAGAGAAAATTGAAGTGCCAAAAATCCACGAAAAGCCGAAAATAAATTATATGGAACAAAGTGCTGTAGAAATCAGGGAAGCTGATAAAATTGAAGTGCCACAAAAAATCCACGAAAACCGCAAAAAACCAAATCTACTAATGTTGCGTAGAAATCGGAAAATCTGCATGAACACAGAAAACGACAATTTTTTTCGCGGGAGATTTCGAATGGGCATAACTTTTGATCGAGTTCTCGAAATTTGAAAAAAATTATATTGTTGGAAAGGTCTTGGCTCCAAAAGTTTTCAATTCTCAGTCCCGTAAAAGGCAAGAAATCTCTAGTAAACCCAAAATAGCAGCTCACACTAAGAAGATCATAACTTTTGCAATTCTCAACAATTTTCACAAAATTGGTCTTGTTGGAATCATGATTCTGAGTTCGAAGCACAAAAGTCAATAAATGTAAAAATTGATTAAGAATCGATAATGATTTTAAGGAAAACGTGTCCAAGTTTAGAGTAGTGATCCTATTAGTGGTTGGAGATGCATTTAATGAGGCATGTGAAAACATTTTTTACTGCATTTGCAAGTCTTGGGGCACAAAGATGGGGAGCATTTGAAAGAAACATACCATCATTTCACTCCATTTATGAAATCTTGCAAGTGGTTGAAAAGAAAATTTTGGGATTGTAATTCTCCCTCTCTTTCTCATTCTATAAATTGTAATCTTGGGCTCATTTGTAAGTGGTTGGTCATTTTCTCTCCTACCCCCTCTCTCTTTCTTCTCTGCTAGGGTTGAACGTGGAGTTTAAGCCTCCTTCTAATCTTTGTAATGGAATTTCCTTTCCTCTTTCTCACTAATGATGTACTATGTGAATTCATGGAGAAATAAAATATGTTTTGTGATGCATCTTATCTATCCTTTGCATGTCTTATTGTCTCTTCTTGCCTCTCATCATTAGGGGTATACTATGTATTTTCTTGATGTCTATTGCATGATTAGGAGATGTGTTTAATGGGTTTGAAGTGGTGTTCTATGTGAAATTTATCTTTGGTCTGTGATGCATCTTGTTCATCCTCTCCATTTCTCACCTCTCTCCATTTTAAGTAGTTGGATTTGTGATCAACAACCTCCTTTTTCTGGTGTATCATCGCTTTAGTGTATGATTTATTTTCATGCACTGTCTCTCCTCGGTCCCTTTGAAAGTTAGATTAGGATAAGATAGTTTTGGCTACATTAGAGTAGATTGTGGCGAGGTAGTTTAGGAGCAAGAACCAACTTTTTCTAGAGAGATTTCCAAATTGCAAAGTCCCACACTTTGGGAAAAGCTCCATGTTATGCAATCACACTAATGAAATACAATCCTTTGAATTGAAAATATTCAGGGGGTGCGGTGATTAAGTGATAAAAATTCCTTCCGCCCCTCTTGCTGATTTTGTAACTTGTGTATGATCAACATTTTGTGAAAATAAAGTGCCATTGTGAATGCTCCATTCTCAACACTCCGATTGTTGATTATCCTCAACTTTGTTCTTACTCGGGAAATTATGTGACCAAATCAGCCTCCACCACCTAATCTTCCCAAAATTTATCCTGCTCCAAAGACTTGACCACTAGAGGATTTTTTTATTCCAAGCTTAGCATCCTCGATTTTTCAAAATTGAATCATTTATCCTTTATTGGGCTCCTCCTGTCGCTTCTCTTCTTGACTGGTTTTTTGAGTTTCGTCCCCACATGGATTTGGGGAAGTGAGAGGAGTATTGGGTTGAGTCTCGATAGGTTTTTTTTTTGTTTGTGGTGGAGATGGTGGGAGGGTTGTATAAATCTTCTCTTGTGGAGGGGACTATTTTTCCGAAGGGCGAGGATAGAGAAACCGAGATGAGATGGAAGGGTGGAAGACGTAGAAGTGGGATCCACAATAGTTGCAGCAAATAGGAATCTTGGGAATTCAGTTTTGGGTTGAAATTATACTGATTGGGGTGAAGGAAAATAACTATGAGAGGGTAATGCAAGGGTCTCCTGTAAACTTGGATGGATTGCTATATGATAGTTATCCCCGGATCTCGTGAATATGAAGAATCAAAAATCTTCTAATCAGCTTCTTGATTGAAAGGATCATTGATTACTAAATCACCGGATGTTGTTGGAATAAATAAATTATCATCGGTTATGAAAATTTAGAGAAGTTCCGAACTAAAGGAAAGCGCCCAGATCTAATCGTGAGGATTCCAAAGCTATATGCAGGAGTTCCTAAACTAAGTCCGAAAGTTTCGAACTATGTCATATTGAAACCAATGCTTTCAAAAACATGTCGACCACTTCATACTTTGTTTGTTTGACTAATTGTGACCTGTTTTATTACAAAACTGAACTTTCAAAGCACTTAGTTAGGAATTACAGAGTTTTTAAATGTTATAACTACAATAAAAAAAGATGGACAATTACATCCTAACTTATATTAGATCAAACAAAAGTCACAAAATGCAATCAATCTTGATAAAAAGGAGAGTAAAATAAGATCATTTATTGTACATTAACGAGACATATTCTGGCCTCATCATTTCCCCCATACTTACTTGTTTGTAAGTCCTCTTACAAAATTTACTCTTCAAACCTTGGATTGTGTATTCTGCACTCCAATTGACTGCTCAGGTCAAATGGTTGAAACTGAATATCCCAGTGTTTTAGTTCAGAAACACTATACCCTGATCCTGATTCTACTTTCCTCTTCCATTCCTCAAATTGAGTGGGATCTTGAGGTTCTCTATTTTTCCATGGGGACATGGGAGCGAGAAGAAGGGGAGGCCTTGTTCTCATTCCCATCCATATGCCCTTGTGATTTTCATTGATATGAGGGATTAGTGTGCACAAAGATTTTTCTCTTTCTAGACTCTAGATCAAATTTGTGGGAGATATTACTTCCCTTCTCCTCAAGGCAACTGTAAGAAGATCCCATCTTTTCAAACATCCATCATAAATCTCCTCAAAATTTTCCACTTCATAAAAAGTAAAGGCATCAATACTTCTCTATAAACTGGCAAGATAATGTGTCTTGAACCGTTTATCAAAGGCATGGGTTCTAAAATGTTTAATGAAAGCATATGGTTTACCATAATGAGTCCTCATGCAGAGACCAAATGAGCTAGCTTTCAATAGATGCTCGAATCCCTTTCCTTCCATGCAATCTGATTTTGAAGAACATAAACAAATGCATTAAGTTGGCTTTCTCCCACATACAAATTGATCATGAAGCCTGTGTTATTTTCTAGCATAAGATTGCAGAGATAGAATTCACAAAGAAGATTCTTTTGCTCTGCACTAGCTGAAGAATAGGTTGTCATGAACTCAGATTCATCTTTTATTTCATGTGGAAGGCCACATGCAATTCTTGACAGCTGTCGAGAATGAATTGTTCTTCTAGAAACATACTATATGCAGGAGAAGGTCTCCTGCATGCAAAAATTTTTCACTCATTATGCAAACCATTTGTATTTTTGCAATATTTTTAAACTTGTCTCCCTCTTCTTTGTAAAAATTTTCTTCCCATTCCTTTCTTGCTTTCTTTTCGTCTTCCATCTTGCTTCTCAAATCCTCATTGGATGTTTTGATTTCACTGAGTTCCCTGCAAGTATCATCCCATAACTAGCTTGAGTGGCCAATAAGTTAATTTAGTCTGTGTAGAGACTGTTGACATAGTACTGCCTTCTAGAAATTTTACATTCTTCCTCTTTCTCCATCATCTTGCTTAACTCTTGTTAATTCCTCAGTCCTGTCTGTAAGCTGAGTTGTTAGTTCCCCAATGAGCATCTCTCTTTGTTCCAACTTGAGTTTGAGGAAGTTCAATTCCTCATCCTTTTCTTTGATAATGAGTTCTTCTCTGGACAAGAATAGAGCCTATCTAACCTATGTTGTTTCTCTTCTTTCTTTGAAAGTTCTTTGGGGGTTAAGCATTCCTCTTCTACCAAAGGAAATTTCCCTTTCCGTCTCCACAATGCCAACTCTTCTTCTTCATGTGATAATGTTGTTGGTTCACCCAACTCTTGAAAAACTTGTTCCTCAAATCTCTCATCTTATTTTTCCATCTCATTTTGGCTTGGTCCAGGAGGAGTCATGGCCATGCTACCCAAAATATCAGCTAGCTTCTTTTTCCAACTTGTCATGTTCTTTCATTTCCTCTGGAATTTCTCTAGACCTCTTATGAATTCTTCTTCTTTGAGGAGCTTTAGTATGTTCAGAAATAGGTTTCCTCCTAGAGATTCTTCTAATTTTCACTTCTTGCTCTTGCCTAGGTGAACTATCACTGTTAGAGACAAATATTATCTCTCTTGTAGTTGCTGTAAAGGAAGGAGTTTCTTTTAAAGGTACAATAGGTTTTGTAGCTTTAATTCTTCTTTCAGATCTTCTCCTTTTTGGTATGGTCTCCCCACCTATTTCCTTCTTTTTCTCTGTAGGGGCACCAATTTCCAAATTAGTTGTAGGAGAAAAAGGAGTTGATATTACTCTCCTGATAATATCAGGGTTTTGCTTAAACTTGTTAAGAAATTTCTCCCATATTTCTTCTCCATTTTTCTTTGCAAGAAAATGGTGTTGGCACACCAAATGAACTAACCCATGATGTCTGATTATTCCAACACCCCAAGAATACCTCTGGGCCATTGTATGAATGGAGTAAAAAGAAACCCTGGAAGGTTTACTATGTATTCTAGTTTTGTAGCTCCATATCTAAGATGTATGAGCATCTTCGAACTTCTCTTCCTACTGACCCAAACTGACCATCACAAGTTAAATACTTGACTATCCAAAATGCCACTCTATCAAAGGGTTTGGGCAAGTTGACCCTTCGACCCATTTTATGATTTTCTTAGTGTTGTAAATATATTGGGGTTCTGTTTCCCCCTCTTGTAGCAGGGTTTCAACTAATTATTTTAAGGTCCCCTTGATAGGATTTGGGACATGCACAATTGGAACACTAGATACATTGCTTATTGTATTCACAAAAAAATGAATTACAATATTTCTAACCTTTGTTTTGGATTGTTTTAAATTTATAAAAATTCTCTTACCAATTCATCATTATACTTTGAGAACTTTTTCAGGAATTCCAACCATCCTGCCTGCTTCAAAGACATTTAATACTTCTTCATTTGTAAGACGCAGGTATCATCCCCAGTGTTTCGACTTATTTTTAATCCCCATGGTAAAAAGGGTGATTTAGATTCATTCTTCTTCGAATTATTTCTCTACCTAGATTGGCTACAAAAATATTTGCTTAGCTGCAGAACAGATGGGTTTAGCTATGGAACTATTGTGCTTAGCTACGAATGCAATTTTAATTCTTCTCGCTTCTCCTTGAAGTTTTTGTTTTATTTTTCTGCAATCGCTTATTCACTTTGTTTACTCCACACAAATGATAGATCATTATAACATGCTGCCACTTTTGCTCCACTTTGATATCACCCTCATGATTACTCTCTTTTAATCATAATGTACAATAGATGACTCATCATACCACTTTTAAATCAAATCCAATCACACATGTGAACTTTTAATCTAACATTTAATAAGTTAAAGACATAATTACCATCTTTGATGATGTGATCCCTCCATCATGATGACTCATCATTCCTAAAAGTGAAACAAAAAGAAAACGGTTAGAAAAGACAACTGGAATTTCAAGGAAATTCCTTTTATTTTGGATTAGCCATTTATTTGAGGAGATCAACCGCCATTGCTGGTTTTTAGTTGATCTCTAAGAGAATTTTTTTGGGGAAGAGAACGCCATTTACTGGTTTTCATTCCTTCCCTTTTATTATTATTTTTATTTTTTTCTTTTTTTTTTTTATAGGAAGAGAACACCATTTATTAATTTTCATTCTCTTCCCTTTATTCTAGGATTTATCCATCTAATTATTTGATCATTTTGGAAGAACTGGGTTCTTCCATATGATCAAATTCTTTGTCTGCTTCAATCTACCTCAAGAATTCATCCTTAGTAGGAGGCTTCCTATAAAGTTTTATCCTATGTCCATTGACCAAAAGTGTCCTTCTATTGCCATCAATGGGAAGTAATTGAATAGAACCATTGTCAAAGATCTGCTCAATCTGATAGGGTCCCAACCATCTGGTTCTCAATTTTCCCTTGAATTGTTGGTACTTAGAATCAAATAGTAATGCCCAATCTCCTACCTTGAATTTCCTCTTCTTGATATGTGTGTCATGCCATTACTTTCTTTGATCTTGGATTATTTCTGTCTGCTGAAGTGCTTCCATCCTTAACTCATCCAACTCATTGAGTTGAAGAATTATTTCCTTTTGTGCTGCATCCAACTCAATACCTATTTTAGCTATTGTCCTCAATGTTTGTAGTTCAAATTCAATAGGTAACAAGGAATTTTTCCCATAGACTAACTCATATGGTGAAAATCCTGTTGTAGTTTTCCAAGTTGTATTGTAGGCCTAGACAGCTTTAGGTAGTCTCTTTTCCCAATCTCTTCGCCCGATTCAACTGTTTTGGTAAGGATGTTTTCCAATTCTCTGTTTGTTACTTCATCTTGTCCATTTGCTTGTGGGTGATAGGGAGATGACTTCCTATGATTGATATGATAATGCATTGTGAAGGCTTGGATCATATTAGACATGAATTGTGGCCCCTGATATAAAACTATACTTCTTGGTGCGCCAAACTTTACCATAATTCTATGCCAAAGGAAATCAACAACTGCTTCTTCAGTGGCATTTTTAAAACTGCACTTCTTCCCACTTTGTCACATAATCAATACACACAAGAATGTACTCCTTTCCTTGTGAATGAGGACTAAAGGGACCAAAAAATCCAACCCCATCTTTTAAATGGTTCAATCACCACTTGAGGTTGTAGAGGCATTTAATCGGTAAAATTTGGTTGTCCCATCCTTTGACAGGGATCACACCGCTTTATATATCTCTTCACATCCTTGTACAAAGATGACCAATAATATCCAGTGCCAAGTATCTTGTGAGTTGTTCTTTTCACTAAATGTGTCCTCCACTTGGTTCATCATGACATGCCCTCAGTATGTCAAATATTTCATATTCTCTCACACACCTATGTAAAACCAAATCAGGACCACATTTAAACAACATTCCATTTAACCATTTATATTGTGCACTGATTTTGATCAATTTTTTTATTTGTTTCTTAGTGAAAGAAGGAGGAAACTTCCCTGTTGCAAGATAATTTTCCATATCAGCAAACCATGGTGTATCAACTGAAATAACAAACAATTGTTCATCTGGAAAGTTTTCCTTAACTAGGATCTTTCTCCCCTGTAGTGGTTAGTCTTGACAAGAAATCAACTACCACATTAGATTTCCCTGAGTATCTACTATGGTAATATCAAATTCTTGTAAAAGTAATAACCATCTAATTACCCTACCTCCAACCACTGGTTTGTTCATTAAGTACCTAATTACTGAGTGATCTGTATGTATAAATATTTTATACCTTGTGATATAATGTCTGAATTTATTAATTGCATAGATCACAGCAAGAAATTATTTTTCAGTGGTAGTGTAATTTCTTTCAGTGGGAGTAAGATTTTTACTGAGGTAATAAATAACATACATCTTTCCTTCTTCATCTTTCTGTCCCAAAACTGCACCAATGGAGTTATTTGAGGCATCTATTTGAATGTGAAAAGGTTTTTCCCAATTAGGTCCTCTTAATATTGGGGCATTGATTAATTTTCTTTGATTTCCTCAAAAGCATGCTGACATCTCTCATCCCAAAGAAATTCACAGTCCTTGGTAAGAAAATTAAACATGGGGGCAACAATTTTACTAAAATCCTTGATAAAGCACCTATAGTATCCAACATGCCCTAAAAATGACTTGATATCTGTGGGGGTTTGAGGAATAGGTAATTTTGAAATAATTCTGATTTTGTTTTGGTCAACCTAAATTCCTCTTTTTGAAATGTGGTGTCCCAATACAATCCCCTCATCAACCATCATCAAACACTTCTCATGACTAAGAGACAAATGGTGTTGCTCACATCTTATTAATACTCTATCTAAATTCCTCAAAGCATCATCAAATGTGTCTCCATGTATGAAATCATCCATGTATACCTCTACATAGTCATTTGTTAGGTCTACAAAAATTGCTAATACAACTCTTTGGAAAGTTGTTGGAGCATTACATAATCCAAATGGTAATACCTTGTAGGAAAAGGTACCCCATGGACATGTAAAGGTATTTTTGTCCTAATCCTTAGCAATAACTCTAATTTGATTATATCCACTAAATCCATCCAAGAAGGAAAAGTACTACTTACCTGCAAGGTTGTCTAGGACTTGATATATGAATGGTAGGGGAACATAATCTCTCAGTGTGGCTTTTTTAGTTCCCTATAGTCAACGCAAATTCTCCATTTTCCATTCTTTTTAGGAAAAATTACAAGAGGAGACACCCACTGACTATCTAAGATAGGGTAGATAAAACCTACTTGTAATAGTTTTTCAATTTCTTGTTTGACTATATCTCTTAAGGTTGGATTAATCCTTCTCTGAGGTTGCCTAATTGGTGTAATGCTTTCAGTATAGATGTGATGTGTGCAAATAATTGGATGGATTCCTTTCATATCTTTGTAGTCCCAAGCAAAAGCTCTAGTATGATTTTTCAGAACATCAAACAATTTAGCTTCTTCATCATTTTTCAACTAGTTGTTTATGTTCAAAATCTTACCAGCTCAATCTCCACATGTTTGGTTCCAACATGTGATGAAATGATTTGTTGAAAGGGTTCCATTAAGGTATTTAGTGGACATGAATGTGGAAAAAACATATGATATGTAGAACATCTCCAAAAGTTCCTTGAGACAGAATATTAGAAAAGGACAATAGGCAGGGTTATGATACTTATCTTGTTGTAGGTCAAACTCCTCATCACGATGCTTTCTAGAAATTCTTCACCATTTCCTGATATCTTAGAAACTGAAGCTACCGATTCTTCCTCCCCTAAGAGAAATATCATTCCTCCGGAGTGAAATTATGTACATCACATAGGAAACGTTGTTGTTCTGAACTAAATGTGATGGTTCCGAACTAAATTTGATGATTCCGGGACAGAGTCTACAGGTTCCGGAACTAAGGTCGTAGGTTTTGGAACTATTCCCAATTTCTCCAAGGACAATTGGTGTTCATTCAATGGTTGTCTAATCATATCTTCTACCTCGCGTACGTGATCCTGCAACGTGATCATGGCCAAAGAAGATAGGTTTTTCTTATTAGTATTAGGAGTATCAACCCACAATTGTTCTTGATAATCAATAGAAGGTCGTGTAGAAGGATATAAGGAGATTTTATTAGAATTATTACCATTTGAGATAGTCATATCACCTAATCTACAATCAATTAAAGAAGCAACTGTAGCTAACCATGGTTTGCCCAAAATAATGGGATAACCAAGTGTTTTACCTTTTGGCTGTAATATAAGGAAATCAACTGGATATTCCCATGACTCCACCATAACCACTACATCTTCAATAACTCCTTCTAGTTTTTCTACAAACTGATCTTCCATCTGCAATATGGTGTTAGTAGGTTGTATACCTGTTAATGGTAATGTTTTCAAAGTTTCCACTTGTCATCACATTTATAGCCACTCCCAAATCAACCAAAACATTATGTATATCTTTATTCCCTATAGAGATAGAAATAACAGGACTTCCAAGATCTCCGTATTTGGGAAGCAAAAGTTTTCTTGCTAATAAATCAACAAGTTTCCCATCTACCTTAATAGTCATGGGGTAACGCTTTTCTTCCTTCTAGTCTTTTTAAACATAGCATTTTGATTAATTTGTTCAATTTTGGAATGTCCTTAATTGCTTGTAACAATGGTATTTCAATATTCAATCTCCTTAGTTCTTGTACCAACTCAGATTCCTTAGTTTCTATGGCTTCCTTAAATCTCTCTAGAAATGGAGTCTTAGTAGAGTTGTTATCTGGCTCCTTATCCTTTTCTTTTTCATCCTTCTTGGGAACAACCGTACTAGGGGTTTCAATTTCTTCTGTCATCTTAGTGATTATAATAGGTGGACTACTAATTACTTTTCCAGATCTAGTTTGAATATCCTTACAATCCATGGCATTCAAATCAACTGATTTTTCTGGTTCTGTTCCGTGTAGACGAGTTGTTTGTTTGTTTCTTGGGTTTGCTATCTGGGTTGTGTCGGGTATTTGGGTTTGGACCACATTTTCATTTTGTGAATTTTGTGCTGGGGAACCCATTATGGCTTATTGATTCTGATTGGGATATGTCCTCCCTTGAACATAATTATTAGGGCTCCACCTAGGTTGTGACCAAACATTCGGGTTTCCTTGACTAGACCATGGTTGTTGGTGTCCTTGGGCATACCAAGATTGACCTGACCAATCCTGAGGATTCCATGTTGGTTGAGGTGCCCAAGGTGGTTGTCCCCAATTTTGTGGCACTATTTGAGCTGCCCATGGCATCATCCAAGGGTTAGGAACCAACCTGGGCATGAACTGCCCTTGGCTAGGTTGTCTTTGGACAAAATTTACTTCTTCTGATGTGGATGGAATGCTGCTTTGTTTAAGCTGATTTTTAATAAATGGAAGAAGAGAACATGCATCACTCTCATGGTCCCTAGATTCACAGATAAGGCACATTTCTATTTTTTTCAGGGGACAATCTCTTATTGCATGCTTCTTTCTACATCTAGGAAAATATATAGCTAATGGTTCAATTTTAGCATTTGCTTTAGCTTGCAATCCATCCAAGGTGGAAGTTAACTAAACTAAAATGTCTGTTTTGAAATTTTCCAGTTCATCCATCAGCTGGTTCATATCTGGGTTTAATTTTTAACTGTTTTTCCTTTTCTAGGTCCACCCCTTGTTCATGAATAGCTTCTATAAATGTCTTTAATATCATTCATTCTTAATTAATCAATATTTCCACCTCCTATCATATCAAGTTCCTCTCTTGATTCATCATCCATACCTTTTTAAAAAAATGGTTTTTCTTAACTCTTCTTGTAATACAAATCCACATTTTTGCTCACAAAAAGGAATTTGTCTAAATAATCTTCGATATTCTCATCCTCCTACTTGATTTTGAAAAATTCTTCCTTCCTAATCCTCCCTCTACAACAATATTGATACTTGTCTAGGAAGGCAACTTCCATTTGTGCCCAAGTGGTAATAGAATCAGATGGTAATCCCATAAACCACCTCATTGTTGCATCCTTCAGGGTAGATGGAAACAACTTGAGTTTCTGATTATCTATTTTATAATCATAAGTTTGACATATTACTTTAAATTCAAATAGAAATTGGTCAGGGTCTTCAAATGACATCCCTCTAAACATGGGTAAATGTGCAGGTGAATTTTTTTCATAGGTGCATCATCATCATCATCCAATTGAATTGGATAAGTGACGGTCTTATCAAGTTCTCTTTCTGTTTCTTGTGCCATTTCTGAAGTACCTTCTATAATTTTTTCCCAATCAATATGGTATGCGATTTGTTTTGGGGAAGGTGAAAAGTTAGGAGTAGGAGGTTGACTACTCAATTGTGAATCAAAACTTTCTCTAAACAGGTCTTAGAATATGATCTTTTTCTAAAGGTTCTACTTCCTTCTGTGATTGATCTAAGAATTCCAAAGGTGGCAATTCTGCTTCATGCCTAACAGGGGACAATGGTGCTTCTAATTCTTGATCAACTTCCTTATTTGATGATGATTCTTGTTCAGATATTTTTGGGAGGAATCGACCCTTGAGTCTCTTGGTCTACTCATAAATTTTATGATGACATAGGGAAGATCCTGTAATTACTAGATGTATGATGGCTGCTCTTGTTGACACCTAATTAGACAATTCTAACTATTGGGTCCCCGAAATGACACCAAAAATGATGGGTGTCATTATTCCCTTCATTTAATCAACTCTTTGTTGATGTCATATTCAAACCAGGGGTGGTGTTTGAAGCTATATGCAACAAGAAATCTTAGTGATCTAGTAATTGATGGTAGGTATTTTTTTTCTTTTTATATTTTCTGGGGGATTTTCTCAATGTCTTGAGGATTCCTTGGCTAAAACCTTATTGAAATCAAACTATGAGAACTTGTTGGAAGTAAACACTCTCTGTAGAAATAGATTGTTGGAAATAAACACACATTTGCAAAATAGAATAGATTGTTGTAAGTAAACACACGTTACAGAAATGAACACACTTGCTTTGGAAATAAACACACAATTTGAGAATTGCTTGAAAGTTGATTGCAAAGAAAGAAGAATCTAATCTAGAACACCTGCAGGAACAAGTATACAACAAATTTCAACTTGAGTAATCAAAAGCATTTATAGAATTAATAGATCTATACTATTTTCTCTGGAAATATAAATACCAATAAAATGAAGATCCTGGTTCTTGGAAGAGTGGGCCCTTGCTCCACCTTGAAACAAGATTTGACAACTTAATATACTCTCAAAACAGGAATGGATATTTTATTGATAAAATGTTCTGCATTACAAAAATGTATTGTCTCTTCTTATCTCTCTATATTTTTATGTATATATCTCTCTATATATATTTATCTATCTATATGTCTGCATATATATACTTCTTCCACAGGTGTATTTACAGCCATAGTTGTCCTACCAATTCAGATAGAACCGAATCGTGCCCAAAATAGATGCTGAATTGGATCATGGCTGGACGTATTGTTGTATGATAGTTATCCTTGATCTGCGAATATGAAGAATCGAAAATCTTCCAATCTGCTCTTGATTGAAAGGATCATTGATTTCTAAATCACCGGATGTTGTTGGAATAAATAAATTCTCATCGGTTCTGAAACTTTAGAGAAGTTCTAGAACTAAAGGAAATCGTTCCAGATCTAACTGTGAGGTTTCGGAGCTACATGCAGAGTTCTGGAACTAAAACTGAAAGTTCCGAACTAAGTGATGGAGTTCCGAACTAAGTCCGAAAGTTCCAGAACTAAGCCGTATTGAAACCAATGCTTTCAAAAACATGCCGACCACTTCATACTTTGTTCTTTTGACTGATTGTGACCTATTTTATTACAAAACTAAATTTCCAAAGCACTTAGTTAGGAATTACAGAGTTTTTAAACGTTAGAACTATAATCAACAAAAGATGGACAATTACATCCTAACTTATATTAGATCAAACAAAAGTCACAAAATGCAATCAATCTTGATAAAAAGGAGAGTAAAATAAGATCATTTATTATACATTAATGAGACATATTCTGGCCTCATCATTATCCATCATCATCTTTATCGATTTGTGTTCCGATTAGATTGAGGCACATCCCCGTGGAATAAGGGGGTGGATAAGATGAATAGGATTAGAAGGCCTACTAGTGTATGGTTCTGTCGAATAGGAAAACTAAGACAGGGGTCTATAAGAGGGAATATATGACGAAGGCATGTACCACGAATACGAAGTAGAGGCGACATGTAGTTTTTAAGGTAGGGTATAGGCACCTTGGAACTTGTGTGAAGACACTCGTAGAAATAGGTGGAAAATTTTAGGGTATGGAATGGACCAGGTTTTGCAAGGGGGTATGAGATGTCAAGGAGACCGGTGGATGAGAAGCAATGGGTACCGATGATTTTTGTTTACCTATAGTAGGATCCATAGATGAAGACATGGTGGATGTTGAGGCATTGGTAGAGGTCGGGGGAGGGACAAATGTCAAAGGTGTGATATATGTAGAATGTGTGACAAATGCCGAAGGTGTAATGGATGTCATGGGTGCAGAGGTGACGTTGATGCGGGAGTAGGTAACGTTGAAGTAACATTTATGGATATGGTGGGGGCATGGAGGTAGGCATACCAAAGATAGGATGGCCTGATGAATCTCAGGTGGAGAAGGTGGCAAGATAATGTTACAATGCCAAGAGTTTGTGATCGAGGAATTTAGAAAAATCCTCGTCACCTATAAGTAAAATCATGATATTGGGATCCATTAGAGATGAGATGGAAGGTGGTGACAGGATAGGAGGTGGGGGTTGATAGCTGGCATGAAACACAAGGATGTTGGATTTCCAGCGAGTCAAAACTAGGGAATGGTGGAAAAATAGGGGTTATTAGCTCAAAATGTTACAGAAAACGGAATGGAAGACGGGTAGAGATAGGTTGTTGCTTATGATAAAAATTAAAACACAGACCGATATCGGTCAGCTAAACGGTGTTGGTTAGGCAAGAAGACCGATGCTAATCGTTGGACCAATGTTGGTTACTATGAATAACCAAGAATTTTAAAAATCAGAAGAAAGGTGTAAAACAAGAGAAACGAGGCTCTATTAATTGTGAAAGAGACTCATAAATAGGTATACTTTGTAAGATGTGAAATACATGAAGCTAAAAATTGTTAATATGTAAGAAGAATGTTATTTTTGACATAATAATAAAAAACACAGGGAATTGATGATGGTTAGGTAACCAATGCTGGTGTGATGAATGAACCGACGTCGATCACCTGGAATGATGCCGGTTATAGAGATTTTTGAGAATATGAAGAATTTTTTTAATTTGGAGTGAATTAAGTCAAAATAAAAGCCAAACCAGAAACTGTGTATGGCTGAAAGATGTCCTATCACACTCAAAAAAACCATAATACATCGGCTGTGATGGTGGAGTGTGAAAGAGAATAAAAATAATGAATCATTCTCATAACTCAAAATGAAATTCAATCAATCAAAAACTAGCAAAATACACAAATCCTAGGTATAAGATTTTAATGTTTAGTGGCTTATGCCTTTTTAAACTGACTATGAATAGAATAGAGTTTTTTGGATAATGAAGGTTCCCTATAAGCAAGATATGGCTGGTTTCAAGTGTGTTTTGGTTAAAGTAGCCCGATATAGCTTTTAGTACGTGTGGTCCATGCTTTGATGTGCAACCAAACAAGAACACCGCTCGTGGGCCCACCATCAATGGGTTGTTAAATCCTTGATGGCTTCTTCCTGGAAAGGAGATGTTTAAGAAATGTGTAAATTATTTAAGTTGTTTGGCCTGGGAGTGTGTTCACAAATGTGAACTATGCTTAATCCCAATCTAATCACCAAGTGTTCATGACCTCCACTGTGTGATTGCTAATTAAATATAGGTGATCTAATGCAACACTAAAAGGATGAAATGCACAAATTTTAAAACCAAATCAAAACGATATCCATGTAGAAAAAGGAGAACAAGAAGAGGAATTCTCTTTCACTAAATACAAAGATAGATAAGAAAATAGGAAGTGTTCTTTTTAAGCACCAAAGGAAAAATTTATTTTAGGCAAATAGAAGGAAAATAATATTTCTAGGAGAGATTTAGTGTGAAATTTTCACGAAAGTAACAAACATCCAAATGCACCCTATATGAACAATAAAATAATCCGAAACATGGGTCCCAATTTGGCGTGCCAAGATGTTTCAATGTAAAGTAGAGATAAAAATATAAGAGATAAGGGTGAGGAGGAATACCTATGATAGTTGAAGACAGGTTGTGCATGCATTGAATATTAACCAAGTTTATTGTGAAGAACTTCCCTTTGGCTAGGAAGAACGACTGAAATAGAAAAAAAGACCACAAAAGAGAGTTAAATAATATATGGAAATAGACTACCTAGCATGTGCTAGATCCAGGAAGTGTGATAATTCCTAGAGAGGTGTCAATCCACTGTTTTTAACAACTTAATGCAAGAAAAGAGCGTAAATAAGGAAATCCTATTGTAGTTGATATGATTTAGGCATCTCATATAACACAATAAGAAAATCTAATCTAACATGGAAGTTATGATTAAATTTAAAAGGTTGGTAAGGTGATCTGGGTTTATAGGTCTGATAGAGGTTGTAAGTAAGGTTTGGGAAAGGTTTGGTAAGGTTCTGGGACTGTTTTGAAGAAGTTATGAGCTTTCTGGTTTAGAGGATTTTACCAGCCACAAAGACTGGTATCTCATTAGGAGACTGATGTCGATCTTGGTAAATGACCAATGATGGTTGGGTGACATGGTGTCGGTAGGGGCAATTGGATAAAATTTTTAAACTGAGAGGTTTGGCACTCTCTGTGATTGCACAGAGAGTGAGGGAGGCTTGGATGAGGTCATGGGATTTCTAAGAAGACTCAAAGGTGATAAGATGGGTGTTTGGGAAAGGTATGAAGGTTTTGTGGGCCAATGGTTAGATAGAGGTGCTTTGTAGGAGAGATCTGGGTATGATAGGTGGTGAAATGAGATAGAAAACAAGTAAATAACTAATCTATTGAAACCAATGACAAAGTAGAGATATACTTACTTGTGAAATGAAGGTGAATAGCAGGAGGTGGTGATTGGTGTTAGAGAAGATGATCCTAAATGAATGTAGTAGTAAAAAGAGGGCATAATGCTTCCTTATGAGTGCACTAGAGCTCTAGATGAATCAGTTGATGAATGGTCTAGTGTTTGATCTTTCTAAGAGTCTCTCGTATGTTGCAATATAGCTGGAAAATGTGAGAGTAAGGATGCAAGATCGCAAGAGCTAGAAAAATAGATTCAAAACATGAGAAAAGAGTTTGGAAATTCTATTTAAGGTAAATGATGGTGGTTTGGTGACCAATGCCAACCGAGGAATAACCGGCACCGATTAAGGAGAAAAGGTCATACTTGCTAAAAATAGCCTGATTCTTCCTAAATTTGGTGTGATTGAGATTTTGGTTTTGGGTCATAAGTGTGGAATGGCGCTAAATGGAGTTAGAGAGTAGTTAGAGGGATAATAGGCCATTAATATTAGGGTTAGAATAAGTCCTAGTTTGTTAAGGTGAGTGGGGACTTAGTCTAGGTAATAAATAGGGTTGGAATAGGTCTAGGGTGAGGTGGATAGGTGAGGTAGATAATTAACTTAATTTTGGTTAATTAAATTAATTAACATGTGCAAGTGGGCATGGTGGGGAAGTAGTGTTGAATTAATTAATCAAAGGGGTTAAGAGGGTTGTGTCCTAATTTTGGGTGTCTACACTTGCTTTTCTAGTTTCTACGACAATTTTCATAAGAAGCTAGTAAAAGAAGTATAGCAACGATAGACATATTTAATTTTAGTCAAGTTTAGGAGTTAATCAGGTAGCTTATTCATCCATGGAACACAATCTTTGTCTATGTTATTTGGAGGTCCTGGTTGAAGGTATATTTTCTAGCGCGTCATCAACACATAACGTTGGTGTGCAGAATGTTAGTGTCATGTCTGGAAGTAGCACAACTTCAAAGACTTTGGGAGTTCAGTTTAATATAATCATGTTGAAAGATAAGGAAATGCATCATCTGGTCCATTTCCTTCTATAGGGGGAGGATCAAGAGGATCAGGTGGCTCGAGACCTAGTGGATCTTGTGGTTTAGGAGGCGGAGGAAACATAAGAGGTAATACATGGTTTGGATCTGGTGGGAAGGGTCCACACCAACCCCAACAATTATATTTGGAGATGTCCTTTTGTCTCCCGGAGTACAAAGGGATTGAAGATGCAACTAAGCACATGCATATGTGTGAGATACTATGGCATGCTAAGGGGATTACATCTCTAGAGCATAAAGCAATACAATTTGTAACTAATTTTGAAAGGCACACACATAGTTGGTACATGAAATATGATCCAAACCGAATTTTGTAGACTATACCGCATTACGTGATGCTTTCTTGGTATATTTCCATATGCTTGAGTTTGAGCAGAAAAGCATCAATGCATTGAAAGACATCAAACAGGTCATGGCAAAGAGTGTAATGGAGTATGATGCTCACTTTAAAACTCTATTATCAAATTTATCTTATGATATTCACCTAATTTAGCATGCTCAATGGTTTGTTAGAGGTTTGATCACGCCTTTTAGGAGAGCGCTCTCACATAAGACATTTACAGAACCACGCAAGATAGTTGGGAGCATAGACACTAGAGTGAGCCCATTTTTGGAAGCTAAGATTGCATCTATGGCTAAACAGTTAGAGAAGTTGTCAAAAATTTAGCTCATGAGACGCGTAGTGGAATTTGGTGCATAGATTATGAAGTAGAAGGACATACTAAGGATAGATGTCCTCATAAATTTGTGCGTGCTATGTTCTTAGACTATGATATCTATCACTTGGACCATGATTCAAGTAGGTCCCCACTAGTGCAATGCGCAATAAGGAATATCATGTCTTGTTATTGTAAGATCTGCAGGTCTACCACAAATGATACTAAGAATTATAGGTTGATTGAACATATTCATGATGTCATTAATACTTGTGTACAAAACCAAAGTTGCAAATAATTCTAAAGAAAAAGGTGAGTATCATGACCACAATCACAATGAAGGATGCTTTGGTGGAGGCCGAGGTCAAGGTAGAGGATATGGTGGAGGATACAAAGGATGAAGTACTAGAAGTGAAAGTAGTGAATTTCCATGAGGAACATGCTATACATGTGGATCCCTTGATCATTACAGCACAAATGCCCTCTGAATATTATTTTTTTTTTTGCGGGAAAACCACAACTTTAAAGGGTGCCCAAACTTGTATGAACATTTGATTAAAAATCACAAGTAGGAAAAGGAAACGCAAATAGTTAAAGTACACATCAGCGGTGTGGAAGATCAGTGGATGCCAAAGTTAGCACCTGATCTTGAGATGGTACTTGTGTTAGTCACTACACGCACTAAGGTTACGAGCGTGAGGGAAGTTTCAAAGAAGAAGCCTATTATTATAAAGGAGGTGGTATTGCATGCAAAGTATCCATACCCTACGCATCAGAAGGAAGTTTATCAAGAAACCATGGAGGTGATTAGAAACTTATAGGGTGAGTTACAATGCTTAAAAGAGCACTCACGGAAGCCATAAAATGCTAAGGAAGTTGAACTTACTCAAGAGGATGTTGATGATTTGAAGGAGGTTTATAAGATGCTATGATAAGAGATCAAAATTCCTTTATTAGGTGAATGGTTAAGGGGGAAGATGTTGGGTGCTTGAGTTGAGCATGAAATACAAATCTTACATGCTAAATTACCTCATCACATCTTGGATTATGAAAAAGAGATCACCTTGAATGCGGTTGTTGACGGATGGCTTTTGAGTAATATTTTGATTGATATAGGTGCGAAGTGAATGTACTCACTTTGGATGCGTGGAATCAGATGGGAGGCCACCATTGTAGCCATCTTCAAATGTGTTATTTATGGAAAATAGGACTAAAGTCATGCCCATTGGAGTCTTGAAAGATGATATTATTACTATACAAGGGGCTAAGTTTATTGGGGATTTTGAGGTCTTGGCGCTTGTAGAGGTAGAAAATTTTCTAGCATTTCTTGGGTGCCCTTGGTGTTATGTAAATAATGTTGATTTGCACTTTAATAAAGGATATATCAGTTTTGAGAACAAGGAGGAGTGTGTCATCATTCCTTTAATAGAAGGAAAAGTTGCACCTTATGTAGAACCTTTGAGCGAAGAATATTTAAACAACTCTATGTACACACCATTAGAGATCCTGAAGTACTTGAGCCATTAAAGGAAGGAGTTATTCAGTGGGATGATGCACAGTCCATGAGTGATACTACAATTGTTGCATGTGACAACTGGGCACATGAAAATTATGAAACAGTTGGCCATGAGATGACAAGTGTGGTTACACGCATGAGTCACCTCGCTATTTTAGGCATTTGGGTAGTAACTAGGTACCAAGGTACACTGGTGAGGGGAATCCTAAAGTGTTCTTGCACGCTATGGAAGTTTAGTGGATAGATCAAGTTGAAAGAAGGAATATGTTAGTGTATATCTTGCATGATATGGTAGCGCACTTGGTGGATGGTTCACAGAGATAATATTTTGGAGTGGTGGGAAGTGAGAATCGCCTTCTCTGCTAGATTTCTTCGAAGCAATGCACCTACCAAGACATGTGAATTTCATGGGAAGGATGCTCAACACCATGTTCAGCAATGTGAGAGACTCTAGACAGAGGGGCAAGAGGCCTTACCACCTTCACTGTGGGTGCACAAGTTCTACTACACCTTGCGAGGCTACGCACGCACATGGTATGTTTATGTAGAGTTGAATAGAGAAACATGAAATTGGAAAGAACTCGACTGTAGGTATGATTCAGACATTTGACTATTTTTCCACTAAACCTCCAATGAATGAGGCATTATAGGTTATAAAACACTTGACTATTGGAGATAGTGCAAAGGCTAAGGAACTTATTCAGAATTTTCTAGGGAGTCGGTTACGGAAGTGCGCTTTGAAGAAGAAGAGACAGATGCAGAGCAGCTTGGGCGCGCTTGCCTAGAAAAAGAAAAAGGTAAGATGGTCTACGTAATTGATGATGAAGAAGTGGAGAATCTGGATGTTGAGCATACCGAGGGTATGTGAGGTCCTAGATAGTGCAAATGAGAAGGCACGCGCGTATCACGAGCCTATGAAAATAAAGAAGGTCAACATTGGGACAAATGTTGAACCTAAGGAGGCCATCACTCATTGATTATTGGTCTGACTCTGAGGTTTCTAAGATAATTGAGTTATTGTGTGACTTCCAGGATTTATTTCCAAGAGGCTATCATGAATTGAAAGGGGTACATCACTCTTTGGGCGAGATGAGGATCAAGCTAAAGGAAGGTGTGTGCCTAGTTAGGAAGAGGCCTTACAGGATGAATCCTAATATGTGTGTCAAGGTGAAGGAGGAAATTGATAAGATGTTGAATTCTAGAATCATTGAGCCCATTGAGGATTCGAGTGGGTTAGCCCTATGGTGATCAATATCAAGAAAGATGGAAGAATAAGAATTTGTGTGGATTATAGGGAGTTGAATGTTGCATGTGTAATAGATCCCTTTCCCATACCTTTTACTGAAGAAATCCTGGAAGGCATTGCAAGGTTCGAGATCTAATCCTTCACTGATGAATTTTTTGGATATCATCAGGTAAGGATTGCTAAAGAGGATCAAGAGAATACAACTTTCACCACTGAGTGGGGAAGTATTGCATACATAGTTATACCTTTTGGATTGAAGAACATGCCTACAATCTTTTTGTGCATTGTTGTGCAAGAATTCTAGGACTTTATTCACAAGTTCTTACAAGTTTACTTGGATGATTGGATAGTTTATGGGATAGTGAAGGATTATTGTGATAAATTTAGACTTATAATTGACAGTGCCTCCTTGAACATTAAGAAGTGTATTTTGCTACACCTTTTTGGAATTTGTTGGGGCATATTATCTGTAAAGAAGGCTTGTTATTGGATCATGCTAAGGTTATTGTTATTTTGGGCTTAGAGGAACCTACTAACCAGAGCGAGGTGCGTGGATTCTTGGGGCACACACGATATTACAGGAAGCCTATCAAAGGTTATGCTAACATTTTTCACATTTAGAATAATTATTGAAGAATGAAGGAAAGTTCCATTGGGGTGAATCACAACAATGTGTGTTTGAGAGTTTGAAGGAAAAGATTACTACAACACCTATTATGCGCTTTCCTTCATGGACCAAACCTTTTCATGTGTATGTGGAAAAATCTGTCATGACCATTTACGTGGTATTATCCTAGCCCTGGAGAAGGTATTGTTGATCATCCTATTTGTTTTACAAGTAGGAAATTAACCCCAACCGAACGTAATTATACCACTATAGAGCTCGATGCGTTGTCCATGATTTATGCAAAGTGTATAAGTTTTGATAGTACTTACTAGATACCCCACTTATATTTTATACGAGATCACATGGCACTTACGAATTTGGTAAACAAACCCATTTTTAGGGGCGCGTATGCCATTGGATCCCGTTGTTTTAGGAATTTGATTTCACAAAGGTGGTTAAGACATGAAAGAGAAATTCTAGATCAGATCATTTATCAATGATTCATTCAGGAGAGGAAGTGCAGAGCATTGAGGTCGAATGTCGATGCATATTTATTAAGATTGAATCGTGCTCCCTCCGACTAATAAGATATTTCTATCTTTTTTGAATAGGTGTGGCACCTAAGGAAATGAAGAATATAGAGAAGAAGTAACTTGTTGTACGCATCACACTTTATATGTTGATTAGTGGTGAGTTATACAAATTAGGATGGGATGAAGTTTTACACTAGTATGTGCTTGAGCATGAGAATGAATCCATCATGGTGGGATTGAAGGTGGAAATTATGTAGGTAATGTTATTGCGTGCAAAATTATATTGGCAGTCTATGGTGGGAAACACCGTATAAGGATTGCAAAGAATATTGTAAGGCATGTGACCATTATTAACGCCTTAGAAACCTAACATTGAGATGAAATTCCCTTGAGGCTTGTTACTAGTGTAGAACCTTTTGAAAAGTGTGTAATTGACTTTATGGGTCCTATTTCCCCACCCGCGCGCATGACTAGATCACAATACATTATAAGTTGAACAATTATCTTACAAGGTGGGTAGAAGCGGCCTATAAAGGATTGCACAACAAATATGGAAGTAAGGTTTTTGTGGGAGAAAATTATGATCGGTATGGATTCCCATTAAGTTTGACAAGTGATAGGGGTAATAATTTCCTTAATGATACCATTAGGATAATATTGGTAGAATTTATGGTGGCACACCAAAAACAACACCCACCCTCGGAAAATGGGACTGTTGAGGCTTTCAATAAGATATTGAACCACACATTGACTAAAATTTGTGATGTTGGAAGGAAATACTGGGATGATAAAGTATCTAAAGTAATTTGGGCATATAGGACAACTTATTAAAGATTAAACAAATCCACACACTTTCAGTTGGTGTTTGGTGTGGAGGATGTTTTTCCCGTGGAGTTCATGTTACCTTCTCTGATGTATTACGCGTGTAGGAGGTTTGGCTGATGAGAAGGAACTTGATGAGTGTATTGATAAAATGATGTAGTTGAATGAAAGGCACGCTATAGCATGATGGAGTTAAAAGATGGAAAAGGCCAGGAAGAAGGCTTGGCATGATAGGCATATCAAGGATAAGAAGATTGAAGTTGGACATATGGTTCTTCTGTATGATTCAATGTTTTTGTGCTACCCTAGAAAGCTGAAGTGCATTGGTTGGGACCATAAGTTGTGACTTACATACTTGATTTAGGCACCCGCCAGATTACAGGTGCACTAGATGGGATAGAGTTATCTGGTTACTTCAACGAGAGTAGGCTGAAGCCCTACTGTAAATAAGTCTTCTGGGTGTTTGTAATAAGGTAGTATCTTCATTAGATTATATTTCGTTAATGAATTTCCTTTATATGTGTTTCCTTCATCGTTGTTATGCTTTGTCAATTTAGTTAAGAGTTTTGTGTAATAAGCGCGCTTGCGCACTATAAGATAATTACTATATATTGAATTCATGCGCTGAGGACCACACATATTGTTAGTGTCGGTGGAGTGTATACTAGATAAATGGATGGATTTTAAACAAGATATGCATAGAGAGATATTGTGCAGGTGCTTGAAGTAAAGGTGTGGATACAAAAATGATTGCTCATGAATGAAGACCACATATAGATGAATGGACGTATAGTGTAACGTGAGGTAGGTTACAGCAGTGGAAACTACTTAGTGAAAGGCATAGTGGATAGGTACTTCGGTACATGAAGGTGCATGAAAGGAGATCTATGGCTAAGGAGTAGTAGGCATTCCGAAGGTTACGATTGTGCCATGGAAAAATTAGCCTGGAAAAATCCCAAGGAACACCAATTTAATGCTGAGTATGGTGGTAGGTGGAGAGTAATAAATGTGGAGAAATTTTCAAAAGCTATATAAGGCGGTGTTGTGAAATCATTTTTACCTTTTCGATTGAGAGAATTAGAGTGAGTTGAAGAGTGAGCTAAGGAGTGAGTTATGATGTGTGAAGAGCGATGATACCAAGCTAAACTAGAATGGATTTTTCAAAGTTACACATAGGATTGTTAGGTACTCCATTGGAGAGAAGTTTTTGAGTGAAGCAAAGGTGTGAGTGAAACTAAGTTGAACAATAAAGAGTGCTAGTTGTAGGTGAACAAGGCATGACTACATGCAAAGTGAAAATTATGAAAGGATTAGTTTAAAACTTGTCCAGCTTCATTGCTGAAACCATTATAGAGGAGGTATACTAAGGTGAGAAAATAATTTTCGATGCGATCCTTTTGTCTCTTGTATTTTTAGAAATTGGAGTGCCCAATGGGCCAAAGGATAAAATATGGCAATACCACGAGGAGAAGACATCTCTTACAGAGTGATTTTATATGTATCATGTGATGGATCCATTTGTGGACGCTTTACGTAGAGATTAGAAATGTGGTACAAGTGCCTACATGGTGTATTTGAGGAGTAATAGAAAATACCTAAGGATCTTCCTTCGGTATTGGGAAAACATGTGAAATTTACATGTATACCAAAACTTTTACATAAAATTTTTTTGGTTTGAGGAGGATGAAAAGTGGAGCCCTTGGTGTAAGCTCCCGTATGCTTTCATTATCCGCTACTTTTAGGATTAAGTGCATAGGTTCTCCAACACGCAAAGACATCTCCTCAATGCAGACAAGGTAGATTGTGACTACCATACACTCAGGAAAGATTACATTTACTCAAGTTTGCATACATTGAGAAACTGATTTCAGATGATATTAACATTAAAGCTATGAGCTTGGAAATTGGGAAGTCTGGGGAAGCTCTTGTATATATATATCTAAGGCCCAAGTTGGAAAATGGGAAGTATGTTGAAAATGAATTCAAGCTCCCCGTGCCACTAAAGCGAAACATATAGTGGGAATGTTGCAAGATGAAGAGGACACTTTTCCCCTTGAAGAAGAATAGGAAGAGGAATAAGAAAAAGAAGACAACGATGGCTTCGAGCATAGAAGAAACAACTAACTGTAGGTGAGAAAAGGAACGCGTGTGAACCCCTCGTGATAAAGAAGAAGTACTAGTGGGAACCAACGATGTGGAGAAAGAGTTAGAACAGGCGTTGAGGAGTAAAATATAGAAAAGTCTTGAGGAAAACAAGGACTTAAGGTGCGGGGCTATAAAAACCCTCGAAACATCACCAGGACTTCTCCCGTTAAATTAGAACTAGAATAGAAGAAAAGGTGCAAATACATCCCCACGAAGGATGATGAGGATGAGAAATCTAGGGACAATGTGCCAAACACTCCAGTGAAAACTAAGGATGTAGAAGAGCCTCCATGGGAAGAAGAAATGAAAAATGATGTAGAGGATTTGAAGGAAAGGGAGATAGATAGTGGTACCATGGATATAGAGGTAGATACATATAAGGACGAGCCACTGTGCACGCATCACACTACATAGATAGGTGAGGGACAAATGATGGATTCGGACATGGAAATGCATAAAAGTAAACCCTCGGGAAAGGGAAATAAGGAATAAACCTATGAGACACTAGTAGTCAGGGTATGTTTATGACCAAACCAAGATCATACATGTGAGGTTTGAAAGCATCTTTTAACACAAAGACCTTTATGGTTTGGAGTTGATGGATGTAGACATGGAGACTACACGCACATGGAAGGAATTATCATGGAACATGTAGACTCATATGGATGAGCCCGACTTTGACATATGTGAAGAGTCATGTGTCTCGTGTAGAATGAAGAAATTATAATATTTGGGCCATGTGACTATCAAAGCCCATTGTGATGTTTGATGAATAGGTGAGAAACACCTTGATAAAAGTATCTTCCTAGGTTGAATGCCAAAACATTAATAAAGTGGCATATATTCCTTTTGTCTGCCGTTGGAGGATAATAAGGACAAAGATACCAAGATCAAGCGCCTCTTGTAGAGAGAGAGAGAGAGATCTTGTTGAGGTGACGACGCATTCAATACTTAGAATGAAGGAACAAATTAGGGACTTCCTTTTGAGAAAGAGTCTGGATTTGGAGGATAAAGTTGAAAAGAAGTTTCCATCTGCTTTAAACTATTTATCCCAAGGATGCTACTATAGAGGTAATGCGAAGGCCAAGGCAACAATAACACATAAAATTACTAGCTATGAATTTCTATTGATAACTTGAAGGATGAATTGAAAAAGGTAGATTTGGCATTGAATATGTGCACATATGTCTAAGGCTGATGTGATAATAAAGACAAGAACTATGGTAGAGGAGGATGAGGTCCTCAAGGTGGTAAATAATAAGACACATGGGCATGTGGAGAAGATTAATTTGATAACAGAGATGCGCGATGTGCTTATAGCCTCCCAGACCCACACAAGGAAAAGATCAAGGAGATTGGGAAATTGATAGCGTAAATAATGGATGTCATGGACGAGATGGTCTCAAGCCCCTCGGCTAATGTTCTTAGAGTACTACAGAATGAAGGTGAGAACATGACTCTTGATGAAATGGAATCCGCAATTGTATATATTTTAGACAAAACAAATAAGGCACTCAATGATTGGAATGACTTAGAGGCAGAGATTAAAAATGAATATCTAGAGTTAATTCTCTATTTAAAGAATAGTGTGCTAAGTATTATTTCATTCTTTTGTATAGTTATTCTTTCATTCCTTATTCTTTTTTCATGGAGAGATAAGTTATGATTACCCATTTCCAGGGGTGGAAATGAAGCAAATGTGGGGTAATGTTGGGATGATAAAATATATCCCAAGTAATGAAGGCACATAAGGATTGCACACTTGGATAGAGGACACATAGGTACACGTGGAAGAACAAATGTGGAATGTGGCACACGCGGAAAGTGAGAATTCCAAACTTAGTCATTTTTAGTGTAAGGCTAAATATAGACATGGAGTGCAGAGCATGTTTAGTATGAATACTTGAAGAGCACACAAAGGCTATTTCAGACAAGTGGGAGATCAAGCGCCTTGAAGCAGCTTTGGGCTACTAATAGATTAGAATTTTAGTTATCATTAGATAATCAGTTAATAGAAATCTTGGATGCTTTTGTAATTATCTTGTAGTGGTGCATGGCTATTCTTAACATGCAACCTATTTTGAGGATGCATAGGCAATGAAGGGAAAGTCCCCACCCCTACATATATGTATTAATTTTCACTAATTAGGGATGTGATCATATCCATGTTTTGTTAAGGGTTATGATGCTAATTTATAGGCGCACATGACCTATGGTGACAATATTATATATGTATGAAGCTTATGTGTTTTACAACAATTAATATAATGAATCTTTGTGGCTGGATATTGATTGTTGACACATATGTTACAATTCTTCCATGGTAAATAGGCGAATCTTGGTTCTTGTATAAGTAATCTTTCATATGGTTAAGATCTAGATCTAGATTATGTTATGCTTTATTCTTGAATGGATATTATGAATATGGAATATTTGTATAATCATGCTAACTTCTTAAGCAAGCTACCATAAAAGAGGAACTTGGTACCCTTGCACGCTTTGGGTGAGTGCTTAGTTCTGGCTGAGTGATGTGCCAGCGCGCCTTGGGATTTTGTGGGTAAAATAAGACCACATTGGTTTTATCTTCTTTTCAAAGATAATCAGTAACAAAAATCATATTTCCATATACGATGGATTCAAGTGCTATACCATTCATCTCTATTTTAGTTTGTGAGCTTTTTCATATGTTATATGTATTAATTGTTTCAATATTTTTTGTTTATGTTAATACCAACTCCACCATATAATCTTATTTAAGCATGGGAGACAGGGTTAAATACAAATTTCAGGCATAAATGAGATATTAATATAATATAAACATATATTGAATAGTGTTTAAATCCTGAAGAATATCAAAACCATCATAAACAAAGCTACTAAGAAGTAGTCAGAGATGCTTCTATCTTCCCCTGTTTGTTTTTTTCATGCGATCCTCTACCTAAAAGCTTTTTACCCTTGCAGTAATTTTGTTGTTTTGTCTCGACTTGGTAGCTATTTTTAGCTACTTTGAACATCATTGTAACATTTGGATTTTGATCCTTTTCTCTACCATTCTCTTGCTTATTCTCGGCTTTTAGGCCTTCTTTTTGTAAACAAGGGTATAGTCCCTTTCAAAAACTATTTGCCAATAATAAAAAAAACATATATTGAATAGTGTTCTCACCAAGTTTCCAATGAATAAAAACTCCCTTTCGTAATATATAAAGTAGTGTTCGAGCTAACCGAGAGCATTGGGACAAGGTATGGAAATCAGCAAAAAGTAATTAAAAACTTTAGAATTAATGTGAATCTGAAAATTAAACATAGGGTGGTTGTGTGGATTTGTTTGCCTTGTGCTTGTATATTTCATAAGAATATACGGTTAGGATTGTTTGTTAATACACAACATTTTTAGGTACTACCTTAAAATGATAAAGGCAACAAGGGTATTTTCTAGATTTAAAACATGCACTCAATGTTGTGGAGGAGGAAAAAGACCCATTCATTTGGCACCATAGTGAAAATTTGAAAATTTCTTTGGAATGACATTGAGTAGAAAATAAAAGATGAAGAAAATGCAAGGATATTAAAGAAAAGATTTTAAACCAACCCTCTTCAACTTGAAAAACGCATTTCTAATAATTCATTATGTGAAAAATATTCTATCAAAATAAAAATTACATATTTTTGAAGATAAATACAAATCTAAAACTACACAAAACCAAATTACAAGCTATGTAGAATAAATATTGTAAAAAAAAAAATCAAGCCATAGGATATCAACACTATGTTTACCATAAATAGTTCATATTTATAAGTTTTTCATAAAGATCTATGTACAAAAACTAGTGTCAAAGTCATAGGAAATAAAATCTTTACAAAACACAAGATATAAAGTTATAAACCTTAACAAACAACTATAGGAGTACTTTGTAGTTGTGTATATTCCATAGTTTTTACATTGTATATCTATACATGATTTTATGGAAACGTAATCAAGTAGGATTTCATTATTTTTCTTTCCAAATTTTTGTTTCTTGCATTAGTGAATTTTTTGGAATTGTGTTTCAGTTTCCATCCAAACTGTATTTGGGAGCTTAGAACTCCATTTTTTCAATTTGTGAATAGGGTTATATTTCACCACATCATTATAGCTATTGCAGGCCAACCCAAAGCCTTGAGAAGAAGGACCGGAAGTACAAAACTTGGAGACGTACAAATGGATTGAAGGAACCAAATGGAGACGCTCTCTAACCATTGCTGTGATTGTATGCTTCGACGACCTTGGTTGCCTCTAATGTAAGACATTAACAACAAATTGAGTTCGATTGAAATCATCTTCTCTTTACAAGTGGGGAGTAGTGATGGCTACACCCTGTGGAGGAAGAGAAATTGTGTTTCTCATCTTCAAGCTAAATAGGAAATAAAACACACAACAATATGTTAAATAAATAATGAAATTCTTTATATAACAATAACGTCAATATTTTCTAGGCCAACAAGGGAAGCTACACATGTATTTTTTTTTCCAGAATATGACTGAAACATGTAAGAGAGCTAAACGTCTATATTTTACTGTGGCAGGAAGCTTTAAAATCATTGCCGATGAGCAGTCTACCACCCACCTTGGAGAATTTTGATGTGTCCTCCCGGGAGTCAAAAAACGTCAGCACACATAAAATCTTGCCATCCGTGAAGGCACATGCCCCTATGTGACGATGTGGAAGGAAAAATTAAGAGGATACTTTTCTTTCTCTTTTATGCGGCTATATCAAAAATCCGCACAAAAATGAATTAAAGCTGCAGACAAAGAAATGCATGAGAAACAACAAGAAATATGCCACACATTCAGGATATTAAGTACAATACTCTAAATAAAACAAAGACAACATTTACAAGCTGGGAAATAAATGTATGTTTAATACAACAGTCTAAAGTAAATTCTTTCATATATGAATTTAATAGGTAATAAAATAGAATTCTTTCCCTTATCCTTCAAAAGTAGAATAGTAACAAAAATTTGTTAAATCGTCCATATGTCAATCCAAAATGCAATTTTAGACACTAATAAACGTCGCAATAAAATGAAAATTTGAAAGCAAAAACTATATTAAAAATCATTGAAACAAAGGATTAAATATTAAAAACTTAGGCCGAAATTCATTAGATATTAGAAAAATAGACATTATTATTATTATTATTCACCATTATAGAAGATCGAAATATACAAAAGTATTTTAGCATCTTTGCACAATAATTGTTTTCCAATAATGATATCAACAAATCAAGACTAATAACAATAATCCTAGATTGTAGGTCTTCATCACACACACTTGTTTCATCAAAGTATCATGAAATGCCATTCAGGGTAAAAATAAATATGTTTTTCTTTACCTCTCAATCATAATCGACAGTGTTATTCAGGTTATGTTTCCTTGAAAAAATACAAAATTTCAAGTTCCTTAATCATCTCATAGAATATTGTTTATGCACACACCTTTGTCATATGAAGAACAAAAAAATTTCATTCATTGAGTCCCCTGCAAAATTTGAGTTTTTAAAAGGAAAAAAGATGAATGAAATCAAATCATGTTAGAAAATTTGATATTCCAATGTCGCCAATGCAACTCTTACATAGAAAATGCTTTACATCTTATTATGAAAGTTTAAGGAATATTGGATTTTATTTTGGCTCATCTTCTCAGTTGATTTCAACAAACCCATATTTTATGTTCGAAAGTTTCTATTTTTGTGTCACCTATGTTGGAAATATGCATGTAATTCCAACCGTAGCTTTTTAGGAATATTAAAAATAGATTTAGTTTTGTTTTAGTTTGCTTTAGTTAACTCAGCTTTATCCTATTTTTAGGATTAGATTTAATTCAAATAAATCTTCTTTAATTCATGCACAACATGCAGCTATTTTAAAGCATGATTTTAAATTTAGAATTCTCATTTGAAGAGCTGTTAGTGGGTGAGTTATTCTATTTAAATAACAACAATTGTAATTGCTTTGTATGCACACACAGAGGTGTGAAATCTGCACAAGCAAGTAAGGATGTGCATTGAAAGAACAACTACACACACAACTTGATTGTATAATCAAGCTTTGAGTATGGTAAGATTTTATTAATGGAGATTACACACAATAGTTCTGGTTTGAATATTCTTCTATTTATGCAAGTTAATTAATAGTTATATTTATTTTCTTTTATGTTGTTTGTTGTGTTAGATTGCAGATTTTATACAAATTGGTATCATAACGAGGTTATTCTAGTAACTTTTTAAATTGGTAGCAAGCTATGGCTACATCCAAATAAAAATGCTGCAATATAATGGAAATAATTACGAATCTTGGTCGTTGACCATGAAAGTGCTATTCATATATCAAGACATGTGGGAGATCGTTGAAGATGGGTACACAAAACCCGCAGATGCAACAACATACACCGCACTTTCTCGAAGAGAAAGATACTTTGAAGGAGTCATGAATGAAGGATGGAAAAGCTCTTTTCTATATTCATCGTGGATGCACGAAAGCATTCTTCTAAGAGTGGTTGCAGCTGACAAACAAAGACCACATGGGATACTTTACAAGTTGCATATCAAGGTAAGGAGAAAGTAAAAACCGCCAAGCTACAGTTACTTCGTAGAGATTTTGAGAATTTAACAATGAAAGATTCAGATTCCGTAGAATCATTTTTACTTATGTATTTGGCTTATTAAATAAAATCAAATCCCATGGTGAGACTCTTGAAGACAGAAGGATTATTGAAAAATTGCTTAGGAGTTTGCCTATGAAATTTGATCCTTTAGTTGTTGCTATTGAAGAAACTAAGGATCTGAGTCAATTTTCTATTGATGAGTTGCATGCATCACTAATCAATCATGAACAGAGGATGAATAGATCACATGCAAGTGTAGATCATGATTTTGCATCTCAGACATCAGGTAGTCGTGGCAAAAGAAGAGGTAATTTCAGCCTAAGAGGCAGAGGAAGAAGTCTATCTAGAGTACACTATAGTGGTTAAACAAGCTCAAGTGGAAGAGGATAGAATCAAGAACAGAGTTATGGTAAGAGCAAAAATAAATATCATTTTTAGTGTCATTATTGCAAAAAGTATGGGCAATATACTTGATTGCAAGAAAAAGCAATATGATCAGAGAGGTAAAATCAAAATCAGGTTGGAAGTTCTAAGCTAACCAAGAGCATTGGGACAATGTATGGAAATCCCTTTCATAATTTATAAAGTAGTGTTTTATGCTAACCGAGAGCATTGGGACAAGGTATGGAAATCCACAAAAAGTAATTGAAAACTTTAGACTTAATGTGAATCGCCAATTAAACATAGGGTGGTTGTGTGGATTTGTTTGCCTTGTGCTTGTATATTACATAAGAATATAAGGCTAGGATTGTTTGTTAATACACAACATCATTTAAGTTTCAGCTACTACCTTAAAATGAGAAAGGCAACAAGGGTATTTTCTAGATTTAAAACATGCACTCAATGATGTGGAGGAGGAAAAAGACCCATTCATTTGGCACCATAGTGAAAATTTGAAAATTTCTTTGGCATGACATTGAGTAGAAAATGAAAGATGAAGAAAATGCAAGGATATTAAAGAAACGAGTTTAAACCAACCGTCTTCAACTTGAAAAACACATTTCTAAGAATTCATTATGTGAACAATATTCTATCAAAATAAAAATTACATATTTTTGAAGATAAATACAAATCTAAAACTACACAAAACCAAATTACGAGCTATGTAGAATAAATATTGTAAAAAAATATATCAAACCATAGGATATCAACACTATGTTTACCGTAAATATTTCATATTTATAAGTTTTTCATAAAGAGATATGTACAAAAACTAGTGTCAAAGTCTTAAGAAACAAAATATTTTCAAAACACAACAAGCTATAAAGTTATAAACCATAACAAACAACTATAAGAGTACTTTTAGTTGTGTATATTGCATAGTTTTTACATTATATATCTATACATGATTTTATGGAAACGTAATCAAGTAGGATTTCATTTTTTTCTTTCCAATTTTTTTGTTTCTTGCATTAAATTTTTTTTTGGAATTGTGAATCATTTTCCCTCAAAACTGTATTTGGGAGCTTAGAACTCCCATTTTTTCAATTTGTGAGTAGGTTTATATTTCATTGCATTGTTGTAGTTATTGTAGGCCAACCCAAAGCCTTGAGAAAAAGGACTGGAAGTACAAATCTTGCAGAGGTACAAAGGGATTGAAGGAACCAAATGAAGAAACTCTGTAACCATTGCTGCGATTGTATGCTTTGATGACCTTGGTTGCGTAATGTAAGACATTAACAACAAATTGAGTTTGATTGAAATCATCTTCTCTTTGCAAGTGGGGAGTAGTGATGGTCACACCTGTGGAGGAAGAGAAATTGTGTTTCTCGTCTTCAAGATAAATAGGAAATAAAACACACAATATGTAAAATAAATAATAAAATTATTTATATAATAATAACCTCAATATTTTCTATGCCAACAAGGAAGCTACACATGTATTTTTTTCCGAATATGACCAAAACATGTAAGAGAGCTAAACGTCTATATTTTATCGGCGGTGAAGCTTTAAAAGCCTTGCCAATGAGTTGTCTACCGCCCCACCTTGGAGAATTTTGAGTACGTCCTCCGGGAGTCAAAAACCCTCAAAGACACATAGAATCTTGCCATCCGTGAAGGCACATGCCCCTATGTGACGAAGTGGAAGGAAAAATTAAGAGGATACTTTTCTTTTTTTATTTTATGCGGCTATATTGAATAAAGCCACTCAAAAATGAATTAAATTTGCAGACAAAAAAAATGCATGAGAAACAACAAGAAATATGCCACACATTCAGATATTAAGTAAAATACTCTAAATAAAACAAAGACAATATTTACAAGCTAAGAAATAAATGTATGTTTAATACAACACCAAAGTAAATGGTTTCATGTAAGAATTTAATAGGTAATAAAATACCATTCTTTCCATTATCCTTCAAAAGTAGAATAGTAACAAATTTTTTTGAACTATCTATATGTCAATCCAAAATGCAATTTTAGATACTAATAAACACCGCAATAAAATGAAATTTTGAAAGAAAAACTATATTAAAAATCATTGAAACAAAGGTTTAAATATTAAAAACTTAGGTGGAATTCATTAAATATGAGAAAAATAGACATTCTTATTATTATTATTCACCATTAAAGAAGATCAAAATATACAAAAGTATTTTAGCATCTTTGCGCACAATAATTGTTTTCCAATAATGATATCAACAAATCAAGACTAATAAAAATAATCCTAGATTGCAGTCTTCATCACACACTTATTTCATCAAAGTATCATGAAATGCCATTCAGGATAAAAATAAATATGTTTTTCTTTACCTCTCAATCATAATCAACAGGTTATTCAGTTATGTTTCTTGGAAAACAATACAAAATTTCGAGTTCCTCAATCATCTCATAGAATATTGTTTATGCACACACCTTTGTCATATGAACAACAATAAAATTTCATTCAATCCTCGCAATAAATGATAAAGTGTTCACTTTGAGTTTTTAACGTAAAAAAGATGAATGAAATGAATCATGTTAGAAAATTTGATATTCTAATGTCGCCAATGCAACTCTTACATAGAAAATGCTTTACATCTTATTATGAAAGTTTAAGGAATGTTGGATTTTATTTTGGCTAATCTTCTCAGCTTGATTTCAACAAACCCATATTTTATGTTCGAAAGTTTCTATTTTTGTGTCGCCTATGTTGGAAATATGCATGTAATTTCATCCGTAGCTTTTTTAGGAATATTAAAAATAGATTTAGTTTTGTTTCAGCTTTTCTTTAGTTAACTCACTTTATCCGATTTTTAGGATTAGATTTAATTCAAATAAATGTGCTTTAATTCATGCACATCATGCAACTATTTTAAAACATGATTTGAAATATATAATGCTCAAGAAAAGAGTCATTAGTGGGAAATTTATTCTATTTAAATAACAACAATTGTAATTTCATTGTATGTATACACAAAGGTGTGAAATCTGCACAAGCAAGTGAGGATGTGCATTGAAATTACAACTACACACACAACTTGATTTTACGAATAGAAGCTTTGAGTATGATGAGATTTTATTAATGGAGATTACACACAACAGTGTTGTTTCAATATTATTTTATTTATACAAGTTAATTAATAGTTACGTTTATTTTCTTTTATGTTGTTCGTTGTGTTAGAATGTAGATTTTATACAAATTGGTATCAGAGCAAGGTTATTCTAGCAACTTATTAAATTGGTAGCAAGCTATGGCTTTTACACCTAGCATGTAGATGCCACAATCTAATGGAAAGAATTACGAATAATGGTCTTTGACCATGAAGGCGCTATTCATATATGAAGACATGTGGGAGATCATTGAAGATGGGTACACGTAACCTGCAGATGCAACAACATATACTTCACTTTCTCAGGTAGAGAAAGATACTTTGAAGGATTTATGAAAGAAGGCTGGAAAAGATATTTTCTATATTCATACGACAATGCATGAAAGCATTCTTCTAAGAGTGGTCGCATCCAGGTCAAGCAAAGACCACATGGGATACTTTACAAGTTGCATATCAAGGTAAGGAGAAAGTAAAAACCACCAAGCTACAGTTACTTCGTAGAGATTTTAAGAATTTAACAATGAAAGATCTAGATTCCATAGAATAATTTTTTTACTTATGTAGTTGGCTTAGTCAATCAAATCAAATCCCATGGTGAGACTCTTGAAGATAGAAGGATTATTGAAAAATTGCTTAGGATTTTTCCTATGAAATTTGATCCTTTAGTTGTTGCTATTAAAGAAACTAAGGATTTGAGTCAATTTTCTATTGATGAGTTGCATGCATCACTAATCAATCATGAACAGAGGATGAATAGATCACATGCAAGTGTAGATCATGATTTTTCATCTCAGACATCAAGTAGTCGTGGAAAAATAAGAGGTAGTTTCAACCCAAGAGGTAGAGGAAGAATTCCATCTAGAGTATGCTACAACAGTTAATCAAGCTCGATGGAAGATGACGAAATCAAGAATAGAGTTATGGTAAGAGAAAAATAAATATCATGTTTAGTGCCATTATTGCAAAAAGTATGGGCAAGATACTTATGATTGCAAGAAAAAGCAATATGATCAGGAGAGGTAAAATCAAAATCAGGTTGGAATTTCTATTTCTAAACCTATGTTTATTGCATGCACAATGATTGCTGAAGAAATACCTTCTTTATCCCCTATTGAATTTAATTTTTCAAAAGAGAGTCCATGTGATGTATGGTATTTGGATTCAGGTTGCAGTAATCACATGACAGGTAATCTAGATTTTTTTCTAGTTTGGATGATTTAGTTAAGAGTGATGTAACTCTTGGAAATAACAATATTGTGTTTGTGAAAGGAAAAACACAGTTAGTATTCTAACAAGACAAGGGGAGAAAACACGTATGCAAGATGTTTACTATGTTGCATGTTTGAAACATAACCTTATGAGTATTGGACAACTAGTATAGAAAGGATACCGAGTCTATATGGAAGATAATGAGTGCGTGATTATGGAAAAATCTCCTAGCACTCAATTGATTACAAAAGTGAAGATGACCAGCAAATAGGATTTTTCCACTGATTTTAAAACCTAGAAAAAGAAGAAATCAGATCTCTTTACGAAAAAATCAGTAGCTCGGTTCCGCAACAAAGTTCTCGCACTAAGCCAAATCAGCCTTTTGCTGAGTCATGTGCTCAAACAGATGAGTCCTACATCAAGGTAAAAGAGTCCTATGCTAGTGTAATGCAGTCCTGTTCCAATGCAAATCAAGTTCTGCACTATAAAGCAAGCTTAGTCTTGCAATGAAGGAACACAATCAGTGGTTTCATTCAGTCATGAAGGATGAATCATGGATTTGGCATCTAAGGTATGGACATTTTAATTTTGGAGGTTTGAATTTATTACATAGAAAGAATATGGTTAAAGGTTTTCCATTGATTCAGAAACTGGAAAGGGTATGTGAAGGTTGTATTTTGGGGAAGCAACATAAAGATTCATTCCTAGTTGGAAAAACAACAAGAGCAAGTGCACCACTTGAGATTGTACACTCAAATTTATGTGGACCTATGCAGATAACTTCTATTGGAGGTTGTATTTATTTTATTTTATTCATTGATGATTACACAAGGAAGACATGGGTTTATTTTTTGAGAAATAAATAACATCCCTTTGATACAATTCGGTAGTTCAAGGCATTAGCGGAGAAGCAAAGTGGATACTACCTCAAAATTCTCAAATGGATAGAGGAGGTGAATATGTTTCTAACGAGTTTATGAATTTTTGCAGATATCATGGTATACACAAGCAATTTATTACCAAGTATACACCACAAATGAATGGCATGGCAAAGAGTAAAAATAGAACCATTAAGGAGATGGTGAGAAGCATGTTTAAGGAAAAACATCTTCCAAATGATTATTGGGCGAATAAGTAGCAACTTCATTTATATTTTGAACAGTGTGTCAACACAACTTGTTAGGAACATGGTTCCTCAACAAGCATGGACTAATAGGAAACACATTGTTTCACATTTTAGAGTTTTTGGTTGTGTAGCGTATGCACATGTACCTGATGAGCTAAGGAAGAAGTTAGACAACAAAGGAGAAAAGTGTATTTTTGTTGGGTATTCAAAGAATACAAAAGCATACAAGTTGTATAATCCAGTCACTGGAAAGGTTGTGATCAGCAGGGATGTACAGTTTATTGAGAATGAAGCATGGGATGGAAGTATAGAGAAAATAGTGAGTATAGTAGTAACTATTATGCATGATGATATGGCAGATGAAACTTTAGAGCAACAAGGTATTGTATCTACAAATCTTGGACATGCACCACAAGTTGTAGCACAAGATACACCTCCATCTATATTTAGGAGGTCTCCAAGATTTCAGCCATCTTCAGCCATGCAAGAGACACCACAGAGAACACCGTGGCTACTTCATCACCACAAAGTAGTCCTGCTACCGAGGAAAACAAGAAGTATAAGTGAGATTTATAATGTTTATACAACTAATTCATTTTCAATTTTTGCATTGTTTTCTTAGGTAGATCCAAAAGATATTTTAAAGAGGCTATAAAGAATGAAGTTTGTGAAAAATCCATGGATGATGAGATTGATGCTATAGAGAAGAATCGGACATGGGAGCTGATGGATATTCCAAAATGAAAGGACATGATAGGAGTTAAGTGGGTCTATAAAAACTACAATGCTGATGGAAAAGTACAAAAACACAAAGCAAGGTTGGTTGTAAGAGGTTTTATGCAGCAATATGGAGTTAACTACAACGAAACGTTTGCACTAGTATCACATTTAGACACGATAAAGAATGGTTTTAGAAATCGCAGCTCAAAAAAATGGCCTATTTATCATATGGATATTAAGTCAGCATTCTTAAATGGATTCCTTGAAGAGGAAGTTTATGTAAATCAACTAGAAGGTTATGAAATTGAATGTCATGAAGGAAAAGTATATAGATTGAAGAAAGCGCTGATGCTCTCAAGCAAGCACCTAGAGCTTGGTATAGCAAAATGGATTCTTATTTGATTGAGAATGGTTTCAGTTGGAGAAGTGAGCCTACCTTATACACCAAGATAAACAAGAAAGGTAAGATTCTAATTGTTTGTTTAAATATGTAGATGATTTGATCGAACTAGAAATCTATCTACGAGTCATTCAAATAAGCCATGAAGAAGGAGTTTGAGATGAAAAATCTTGGTCTTATGCATTAATTTTTAGGCATTAAAGTCCAACAATTAGAAGGTAAAGTTTTCATCTAAAAGAAAAGTATGTAAATCATGTTTTGAAAAGGTTTAACATGTTGAATTGTAAGCCACCACCAACACCAGTTGCAATAGGTTTGAAGTTGAGAAAATATGATGAAGGATCGTTTGTGGATCCAACATTGTTTAAAATGTTGGTTGGAAGTCTTATGTATTTGAAGGCCACAAGGCCTGATACTATGTATGGTGTGAGCCTCATATCAAGGTTCATGGAATCTCTAAAATATTCACATTGGAAAGTTGGAAAAATAATTTTGAGGTATGTATGTGGAACAAGGAATCATGTAATTCTTTATTCATTGCACGAGTTCAAAATCATTAGTTATACTGATAGTGATCAAAGCTGGAAGTATATATGAATAGAAAAGCACATCCAAATATAATTTTCACTTTGGAACAAGAGTGGTTTCATGGGCATAAAATAAGTAGCCCATTGTCACGTTATCTTGAGCAGAAGTAGAGTATGTAGCAGCAGAATAGAGTAGCATTTCAAGTTGCTTGGATGAAAAGAGTGTTGATGATTTACAAATGAAACTTGAGGAAGCTATGAAGATTTTGGAGACAACAACTCAGTCATAGCATTTTCCAAAAATCATGTTTTTCATCGAGGAGAAATCATATTGATACAAGATATCATTTCATCAGGGGAGTCTGGTAAACAACAACGAAATTCATCTTGAATTTTTAGATCCTAAGATCGGTTGTAGATATTTTTGCAAAGGATTTGGAAAAATAAGTTTTTGAATATTTGAGAGATTGTTTGGGAGTTTGTGATCCTATGCATGACAAATCTAAAAAAGCAAACAAAGCTCCAAAAGAGTGAAAGATACAAGTTTGAAATTAAGGGGGAGTGTTGGAAATATGCATGTAATTCCAACCGTAGATTTTTAGGAATATTAAAAATAGATTTAGTTTTTTTAGTTTGCTTTAGTTAACTCAGATTTATCCTATTTTTAGGATTAGATTTAATTCAAATAAATCTACTTTAATTCATGCACAATATGCAGCTGTTTTAAAGCATGAGTTTATATTTCAAATGCATAGTTGAAGAGCTAATAGTGGGTGAGTTAGGTTGCAGCAAAGTGGAAACTACTTAGTGAAAGGCGCATTGGATAGGTACTTTGGTGCATGAAGGTTTACAAAAGGAGGTTTGTGGCCGAGGAGTAGTAGGAGAGCCGAAGGTTATGACTGTGTGGAATGGAAAAGTAAGCATGGAAAAATCCCAAGGCACACCAATTTAATGTCGTGTATGGTGGTAGGTGGAGAGCAATAAATTTATAGAACTTTTCAAAAGCTATATAAGCTAGTGTTTTGAAATAATTTTTACCTTTTCAATGGAGATAATTTGATTGAGTTGAAGAGTGAGCTAAGGAGCGAGATGTGATGTGCGAAGAGTGATGATACCAAGCTAAACTAGACTGTATTTTTCAAAGTTACGCATAGGATTGTTTGGTGCTCCATTAGAGAGAAGTTCTTGAGTGAAGCAAAGGCCTGCATGAAGAAGAAATCGATTGTTAAGGTTTGAGTTTGAGCAATGGCATGTGGATTCGGGCTAGGGCACGCAGGTTTGAGTTGCAGAGCTTAAACTAACAACAAGGACACATCTTTATTGTCTCTATGTAACCTAGGTGAGCACCTGGAGTGGCTACAAGGGGAAGTAAGGAGAAGGAAGTCGAGGTCGAAGTAGAAGACACCTCTAAAATATGTTTTTTAGAGATGAAATATCCGAAGGGGTATTTATGGGTCGCGACTGGGAATCACATATTCGTCGTTGCAAAGTAAGTGATTATAACCATAAAACCAAAGATAAAAAATATGAATTGGATAAGTTTCCGTTTTAAAGACAACAATGAGGACAGAAAACGATATGGTGGTCTATGATGATGCAGGTGAAAATATGTTAATGAAGGTGGGAGTTTTACAATTGTATGATCTCCCTTATTTTGGCACACCAGAGAAGTTGTATCAATGGTTGATGAGCAGAGTCCATGGGGATTTTTTCTACTTCGTTGTGTGATGAATGAGGATTACCACACCTCTGATTGGGAGACTGAAAGATTTAAGGAGTTAGGGCACAAAACTTAATAGTGACCTCACTGACAAGGAGGTGATAGAAGAACCAAAGAAGGTTCTTGGATACATGAAAGGAGGGCGCGGGATGGATATCCATAAGTTACTAAAGTATTTAGTTATTCAGGTGGCAACACACCTACTTACTAAGTTGAACAATCAAGAGTGCTAGTTGTAGGTGAACAAGGCATGACTGCATGCAGTGGAAAATATTATGAAAGGATTAGTTTAAAAATTGTCTAGTTTCATTGCTGAAACCATTATTGAGGAGGTACACCAAGGTGAGAAAATAAGTTTCGACACGATCCTTTTGTCTCTTGTATTTTTAGAAATTGGAGTGCCCAATGGGCCAAAGGATAAAATATGGAAATACCCTGAGGAGAAGAAATCTCTTGCAGAGTGATTTTCTACGTATACATGTGATGGATCCATTTGTGGACCCTTTGCGTAGAGATTAGAATTGTGGTACAAGTGCCTACATGTTGTATTTGAGGAGGAATAGAAAATACCTAAGGATATTCCTTTGGTATTGGGAAAACATGTGAAATTTACATTATACCAGAACTTTTACATAACATGTTTTGGTTTGAAGGATGAAAAGTGGAGCCCTTGGTGTAAGCTCCCCTATGATTTCATTGTGCGCTACTTTCGGGATTAAGTGCACGTGTTCTTTAACGTGCAAAGACTTCTCTTCAATGCGCACAAGGTAGATTACTGCCATACACTCGAAAGCTTACGTTTACTCAAGTTTGCATACATTGAGAAACTGATTTCAGATGATATTAACATTAAAGCTATGAGCTTGGAAATTGGGAAGTCTGGGGCAGCTCTTGTATATATATATCTAAGGCCCAAGTTAGAAAATGGGAAGTATGTTGAAAATGAATTCAAGCTCCTGGGCCACCCAAGTAGAAACATATAGTGGGAACTTTACAAGATGAAGAGGACACTTTTCCCCTTGAAGAAGAATAGGAAGAGGAACAAGAAAAAGAAGACAACAATGACTTGGAGCATAGAAGGAAACAACTAACTGTAGGTGAGCAAAGAGAACGCGAGTGAACCCCTCGTGATAAAGAAGAAGTAGTGGGAACCAACGATGTGGAGAAAGAGTTAGAACAGGGCATTGAGGAGTAACAATATAGAAAAGTACTGAGGAAAACAAGGACTCAAGGTGCGGGGCTATCACAACCCCTTAGGACATCACCAAGGACTTCTCCTGTTAAATTAGAACTAGAATAGAAGAAAAGGCGCAAATACATCCCCACCAAGGATGATGAGGTTGAGAAATCTGGGGACAATGCGCCAAACACTCCAGTGCAAACTAAGGATGTAGAAGAGCCTCGAGAAGAAGAAATGAAGAATGATGTAGAGGATTTGAAGGAAAGGGAGATAGATAGTGGTACCATGGATATAGAGGTAGACATATATAAGGACGAGCCATCAGGCACGCATCACACTACATAGATAGGTGAAGGATAAATGATGGATTTAGATATGCAAATGCAAAAAGTAAGCCCTCGCGAAAGGGAAATAAGGAATAAAACTACAAGACACCAGTAGCTGGGTATGTTGATGAGCAAACCAAGATAATACATGCGAGGTTTGAAAGCACTTTTGAACACAAAGACCTTTATGGTTGGGAGTTGATGGATGTAGACATGGAGACTACACGCACATGGAAGGAATTATCATGGAACATGCAGACTCATATGGATGAGCCTGACTTTGACATATGTGAAGAGTCATGTGTCTCATGTAGAATGAAGAAATTATAATATTTGGGCCATGTGACTATCAAGCCCATTGTGATATTTGATGAATAGGTGAGAAACACCTTGATAAAAGTATCTTCCTAGGTTGAATGCCAAAACATTAATAAAGTGGCATATATTCAGTGCTTTGTTGGAGGATAATAAGGACAAAGATAAAGAGATCAAGTGCCTAACAAAGGAGAAGGAGACAGTCGAGGTGATGATGCATTCAAGACTGGCATGAAGGAACAAATTGGGGACGAGATTTTGAGAAAGAGGCTAGATTTGGAGGATAAAGTCACAAAGAAGTTTCCATCTTGCTTTACATTATTTATGCACATTAGTTCATATGGTACTAGATGAGGGACCCATATGAATGCCAAAACCCAAGGATTGTACTATAGAGGTAGCGAAGGCCAAGGAAATAGTAACACGTAAAATTACTAGCTATGAATTTCTATTGTAGAACTTGAAGGATGAATTGAAAAAGGAATATTTGGCATTGAATATGTGCACAACCGCTGATGTGATAATAAAGACAAGAATTATGCTGGAGGATGAGGTCCTCAAGGTGGTAAATAATAAGACACATGGGCATGTGGAGAGGATAAATTTGATAATAGAGATGAGTGATGCGCTTGCAGACCGCTAGGACCCACACAAGGAAAAGATCAAGGAGAATGGGAAATTGATAGCGTAAATAATGGAAGTCATGGACGAGATGGTCTCAAGCCTGGCTAATGTTCTTAGAGTATTGTAGAATGAAGGTGAGAACATGACCCTTGATGAAATGGAAGTAGTAATTGTATACATTTCAGATAAAACAAATAAGGCGCTCAACGATTGGAATGACTTAGAGGCAAGAGATTAAAAATGAATATCTAGAGTTAATTCTCTATTTACAAGAATAGTGTGCTAAGTATTATTTCATTCGTTTATATAGTTATTATTTCATTCCTTATTCTTTTATTCATGGAGAGATAATTTATGATTACCCTTTTCCAGGGGCGGAAATGAAGCAAGTTTGGGGTAATGTTGGGCTGATGAAATATATCCCAAGTACCGAAGCGCGTAAGGATTGTGCACTTAGATAGAGGACACATAGGTACAGGTGGAAGAATAGTGGAACGTGGGCACGCGTGGGAAAGTGAGAAGTCCAAACTTAGTCATTTTTAGTTTAAGGCTAAATATAGTCATGAAGTGCATAGAATGTTTAGTATGAAAACTTAAAGAGCACGCAAAGGATATTTCAGACAAGTGGGAGATCAAGCGCCTTGAGCAGGTTTTGGGCTATTAATAGGATTAGAATTGTAGTTATCATTAGATAATCTGTTAATAGTGATAATAAACGTATAGCTCGATACCAAATGATAGAATAGAATAAGATTGTAATGACCAAAGAGGGACTGAAGCCTCACAAATATTATTGATCATGAAATTAGATTACATAACAATGCAAGAGCTGTAATATTTATAGATATTAGATAGCCTCATATGGATAGACATGACACCCTATCAGGCACCAACTATGAGATGATAAGACCCATCTCACATGCACATGTAATTACTACTAATACCAATATTGAATGTTATCCAACATAACAATATTGAATGCAAGTCACTAGACTAGAGTGCACATGTTGCACATTATTAAATAAAAGACAATGCAATAAAATGCAATAAATATGCCTATGCTAAATTATGCTAACATTCCCCCCCTTAATTTTGCATAGTTTCCAATGAAGTGGAGAGGAACTCTCTGAACAGTGTGAATTTGTCACGTGCAAGTGACTTAGTGAAAACATCTGCCTTCTGTTCAGCTGTAGGACAGAACTGGAGCTGTATGTTGTGCTTCAAGACATGCTCGCATATGAAATGAACATGTACTTCAATATGCTTGGTTCTCTCATGAAATATTGGATTGTGAACAAGCTTCAGAACTCCTTCATTATCAACATATACTGGAGTAGATTTCTGTTGTGGTAGACCAATTCCTTCCAGTATTCGGTGTAGCCATATTGCTTCACAAACAGCTTCACCTGTAGCTCGATACTCTGCTTCTGTAGAAGAGCGAGAAACAAAGTTTTGTTTCTTGCTTCCCCATGATATCGGTCTAGATCCCATAAAGAAGACGAAGCCTGATGTTGACTTCCTATCATCCATGTTTCCTGCATGATCTGAATCTGAATATCCTGTCAAGAAGAAGTTGTCGTTCTTCTTGTACTCTAGACCAAGGTCAACTATACCCTTTAGATATCTCAATATTCTCTTTGTTGCTTTCCAATGACATATTTTTGGTTCTTGCATGAAGTGTGATAAATAGATGACTACAAAGCTAATATCTAGTCTAGTATATGTCAGGTAAATGAGACTCCCGATCAACTGTCGATAGAGAGTTGCATTCACCGGTGGTGATGGATCGGAACGATATAATCAAGTCTCACTTCCATAGGTGTAGTAATAGGAGTGCAGTCCATCATCATGAATTTCTTGAGCTTTGTCTTGTTGTATTTCAACCGTGACAGAAAGATATGATTCTCTTTTTCCATACTTCTAACCAAAGACAATAGTGCATGATCTCGAGATCTCGTCATGTCGAACGATCGATTAAAATCCTTCTTTGTTGCATTGATCATCTTCACGAACTACCCCGTAATGACTAGATCATCGACATAAACAACCACAATGACAATCTCCCCCCCTTACTTTTTGAGGTAGAGATTGGGGTCATAAGGATTCCTTTCGAATCCATGACTTATGAGATGCTCATCAATTTTGATGTACCATACTCGGGTTGCCTGTTTTAGGCCATATAGAGATTTTATGAGTCCGCATACCATCATCTCTTTTCCTGGTATTACATAACCCTCCGGCTTAGTCATATAGACTTCTTCTTGAAAATCTCCATTAATAAAGACACTTTTCACATCCATATGGTGGAATTTCCAACCAAATTGTGCGGCTAGAGCAAAGATCATCCCGATTGTCTTGATCTTGGCCGTGGGAGCAAATGTCTCCTCATAATCAATGCCTTCTTGTTGTGCATACCCCTTTGCTACAAACCTTGCTTTATACTTGTCAATAGTCCGATCTAATTTGTACTTAGTCTTGAATATCCATCTCGCATCCAATGGGTTTCTTCCCTGTGGAAGGTCGACAAGTTGCCATGTGTTGTTCTTCATCACTGACTGATACTCTAAATCCATGGAATCTTTCCAAGCTTTTGATTGTAGGGCTTCTTGAACTATAGATGGCTCAACTGTTTCAACAACTCTGCTCATTAGGGCATAATTGACCTCTTCACGAGCTTGACTATGAGTTCTAGGTCCAGGATTGGATGATGTGCTAGGTGCTTCATCCAAATTTGCATCTCTTATTAATTGAGTATACCATTTAGGTAACTTCTTAGCTATTCCATTGGCTTGTGGTGGATCCAAGTTTTCACCATCATCCAATTCATCACTGTCATCTTCAGTGGGAACATCAAATTCTATCTTCACAAGAGGTGTATTCTGCATGTTTGTTGAGTCATTGAGTGGAGCATCTACTTGTTTCTTCTCAAAGAACTCAACATCCCTACTTGTGTATACTTTCTTTGCTTTCGGATCCCATAATCTGTACCCAAGTGCTTCTTCACTGTATCCAATGAATATTAGTTTCTCAGCTTTCATATCCAACTTGTTCCTGTTCTTCTTGGGTATGTGCATGCTAGCTTTATACCCAAATACTCTTAGGTGTGCAATTGATGGTTTCGATTTGACCACGATTCTTGAGGTGTCACTCCTTCAAGATTTACTATGGGCACTCTGTTCAACAAATAGACTGTAGTTCTTGCAGCTTCTGCCCAAAATGTCTTTGTTAAACCTGAGTCGTCAATCATACATCGCACCATTTCCATGATAGTACGATTCCTTCTCTCAACTATACCATTCTTCTGTGGTGTGTGAGTAGGAGGCATTTTTCGACGAATCCCATGAGCTTCCAGGTAAGTCTTGAACTCATTGCTTGTGAATTCCCCCCCTCGATCTAAGCGGAGAGTTTTGATCTTGCGACCAACTTCATTCTCAACAAGTTCTTTGAACTTTTGAAATGTCTCAAAGGCTTGACTCTTGTTTCTTAGACAATATATCCACATCTTTCTTGAGTAGTCATCAACACAAAGCATGAAGTATTGACATCGAATGACTTGGTCAGTGGGCCCGCAAAGATCGGTGTGCACCAAATCAAGCTTTCCTAAGCTCTATATGTGTTCTTCTGGAAGGGTACTCTGTGTTGCTTTCCAGCTAGGCAATTGTGACACTTGTCAGTGTTGTGCTTGAGTGTAGGAAATCCTTTCACCATGTTGCCCTTTTGAAGTGTTTGGAGATAGCCAAAACTAATGTGACCATATCTGCGATGCCATAGTTCGTAGATTGTGTGTCTTTGGCCACTAGAGCTTGATCATCCTTGTGGAAAAAATCAAGTTGAACATACGCGTCTCACATTGGAGGCTCTTGCTAAAATCTTGGAACCTCTTGACTTATCTCTTATCAAGCAAACTTTTTCTTCATTATTACTCACAAAATCCAACTTCAAGTTGTGATCAAGGAGTTGACTAACCGATAGCAAATTTTTGGTCAACCTGTGTACATACAATACATCCGTGATTTTGCAGGTCATGCTTTCCAAGAGGTAGTGAAATGTTTCCAATCCCTTGACACTTTGTATAATGAGTCATCACCTAATGGCACATGGTTCTTGTTAGGTGAGTCATGTAGTGTGTAGAACCAATCCTTGCGTCCACCATGTGTCGAGTTGCACCCAAGTCAACATACCAAATATCTTGTGTGGACTTGGTTTCTTCATCAAATTGAGCGAAATACATGTGGTGTCCTTCATCCGAATCATTCTCATGTTCGCAATGTACCCTTGTTGTTTGGGTTTTCTTTGCCAATTACCATTTTTCTCGCCCTTGATTGTTGTTGTTGTCGGACTTCCCTTGATTTGAATTGTTGTTACCTCGTTAGTTGTTGGGTTTTGAATTGCTTGATGAACCCTTTTTGTAGGAATTGTACCAACAATCTTTGATGTCATGTCCTCCTCTATTGCAAATGGGACACTTCTTGGTGTTGTCTCGTTGACTTTAGTACCTTTGTTGACTTTGATTGTGTTGGGATTTCTTGTGATTGGATTGAAATTTCCCTTTCCTTTATGATTGGAAGATAGTGCTTGCTCATCTTCATGATCTTTGTTGTTCATTGCCTCTTGTTGGAGTAGATTGACCAACTTCTCAAAGGTGACTGTGTGTTCACTCATATTGATAGTTTTCACAAAGATTCTGTAGGAAGGAGGAAGTGCTCGCAACACAATTGGTACGAGGTCTTCATCACTTATCTCTTTTCCCAATGCCAATAGAGATGCCCTCAAAGTAGCAACTCATCTCAAAAAAACTTTAACCTTCTCATTTTGCTTGAACTTGAGAGTATGCAGTTGTGATAGTAGGTTGAGGATGGCATTCTTGTTCTTTGCCTCATAGACTATGCTCAACTTATCCCATGCATCCTTGGCTGATGTGGCATCTCTAATGTGGGGTTGCACATCATCTGTTATGCCAAACAAGATGATCAACTTGGCCTTTTGATTGGCCCTATCAAATTGAACTTGTTGTCTTCCATCATCAAGTGATCTTGTTGTTGTTCCATCTACAACTGTCCATAGGTCTTCAAACTCAAGTAACATCTTGATCTTTAGTTTCCATGCAGCATAGTTGTCTCCTCTAAGCAGTTGTGAATCTGCAAGAAGAACTTTGGTGCTTGTGCACCCATTTCTGCAATCTGAATTTCTGACAAAGGGTAAGGCTCTTATCACTCCAGGTTTATGGTCTCCCTCTCAATATACCGTCAGGCCGATATACCAAACCTTTCTATATATGCTCCCTTCCGATATACCCATCGGTATGTGGAAGAAGATCACCCTTTCAATATACCCATCAGTACAGAAAGAGGTGTTAACGCACATGAAAGAATTTAGTATGTGGTACGTAGACAGTACAGAGAGGGGTTTATGTAAGCACAAATAGATGGGAGGGCTCAAATGTGTGTGTATTGTGTCCTTATTACTCCCCATCGATTTTATAGGGTCGATACCCATATGACGTTTAGGTAGCTGTGTTAGGTGTTAAGTGCAGTAGTAGTCGCGACGACATCACCCGTAAGTGCTTCCCAGAGGCACCGTATATACCGAACACTGCTATGAGATCAAAGATCTCGTGTGATAGAACCAAACATAAAACACTTTTTTACCTTTATGCAACAATATTAGTACAAAATGCTCCAAAAGTACATCAAAATAAACTTTTTTGTGTTCCACCTCTTTAGAAAAAGGGTCTAGAATCACAAAATACACAATTTAGGCCAAAATATTTTTTTACCCCCAATAGATGTTTTTCCACTAAATTTAGCAGTGGCTCTAAATGTGTTTGGTGAGCTTCTAAATTTGGAAATCTCCCAAAAGTTAGTAATTTCTCTAAATTTTCTATAAAAAGTAATAATTTAATAATAAATATGGAGAGAGTGGGAATTGAACCGCTGACCTGTTTGTTCCCAAGATCCAAACAAACAATCTGAATATTGTTTTCACCTTTTCTCACAAACTGTGATATAGGTTTTTCTAAAATTTTGACAGCAGCATCATACAATATTTTTCTTGAAACCCACAAAATTTCAGAAGAATCGGAATCTTAGTTTTTGAGATCTTACCAATTTACCAGCTAGATCTGATTTTTTCAGAAAAAATGATCCGACTTGTACAAACTTTTCATCACATGTAGAGGCCGAATTTGAAGATGATGTAAACTGCAAAGTTGTGCACCTCCTTTTTATCTTTTCAGCAAAAAAAATGGTACATCAATCCAACATTGTATGAAAAATTTACGTCCTTTTTTTCTAAGAGCTATCTGCTGGAATTTTGTTGACGGGACTGCTTCAACCTTTGCTCCCGAATTCTTCACACCTCCACTTTCAGATCTGATTTTTTTTTTTTTTTTTTTTTAGATCTGATCTTTTTTTTTAACTCTTTTTTTAGATCTGCAATTTTTTTTTCAAGATCTTTCTCCTTTTTTTTAAGATCTTTTTTTTTTTACAAATCTTTTTTTTTTTCAAGATTTTTTTTTTTTAAAGATCTCCAAATCTGAAATATTCCGCCAATATGTTGGATCAATTGGCTATGCCAATGACTAATCAAAAAAAAAAATTACCTTCCAAATAAGTGGATAGGTCAAATTTTAGTTGAGGGATGCTTGGAAGGAATGGAGGTTATGGGATGCTTCAATGACTCTCCTTTGATGCAGATCTTCTTCTCCAATGGATCCTCTCCAATAGTGCTCCTCTTCAACCTTGCTTGGATAGAACCTACTCTGATACCAAATGATAATAATGGTATAGCTCTAATACCAAATGATAGAATAGAATAAGATTGCAATGACCAAAGAGGGACGAAGCCTCACAAATATTATTGATCATGAAATCAGATTACATAACAATGCAAGAGCTGTAATATTTATAGATATTAGACAACCTCATATGGATAGACATGACACTCTATCAGGCACCAACTACGAGATGATACGACCCATCTCACATGCACATGTAATTACTACTAATACCAATATTGAATGTTATCCAACATAACAATATTGAATGCAAGTCACTAGACTAGAGTTCACATGTTGCAAATTATTAAATAAAAGACAATGCAATAAAATGCAATAAATATGCCTATGCTAAATTATGATAACAAATAGAAATCTTGGATGCTTTTGTAATTATCTTGTAGTGGTGCATGGCTATTCTTAACATGCAACCTATTTTGAGGATGCATAGGCAGTGAAGGGAAAGTCCCTACCCTTATATATATGTATTAATTTTCACTAATTAGGGATGTTATCATATCCATGTTTTGTTAAGGGTTATGATGCTAATTTATAGGCACGCATGACCTATGGTGACAATATTATATATGTATAAAGCTTATGTGTTTTACAACAATTAATATAATGAATCTTTGTGGCTAGATATTGATTGGATGTTACAATTCTTCCATGGTAAACTGAATCTTGGTTGTTGTATAAGTAATCTTTCATATGGTTAAGATATAGATCTAGATTATGTTATGCTTTATTCTTGAATGGATATTATGGATCTGGAATATTTGTATAATCATGCTAACTTCTTAAGCACGCTACCATAAAAGAGGAACCTGGTACCCTTGCACGCTTTGGGTGAGTGCTTAGTTACCGAGTGATGTGCCAACGCACCTTGGGATTTTGTGGGTAAAATAAGACCACATTGGTTTTTATCTTCTTTTTCGATGTAACAAAAATCATATTTCCATATACGATGGATTCAAGTGCTATACCATTCATCTCTATTTTAGTTTGTGAGCTTTTTCATATGTTATATGTGTTCTGTTTCAATATTTTTTTTTTATGTTAATACCAACTCCACCATATAATCTTATTTAAGCATGGGAGACAGGTTAAATACAAATTTCAGGCATAAATGAGATATCAATATAATATAAACATATATTGAATAGTGTTCTCACCAAAGTTTCCAATGAATAAAAACTCCTTTCATAATATATAAAGTAGTGTTATGAGCTAACCGAGAGCATTGGGACAAGGTATGGAAATCAAAAAAATTAATTAAAAACTTTAGAATTAATGTGAATCTGCAAATTAAACATAGGGTGGTTTGTGGATTTGTTTGCCTTGTGCTTGTATATTGCATAAGAATATAAGGCTAGGATTGTTTGTTAATACACAACATTTTTAGGTACTTGCATTAAAATGATAAAGGAAACAAGGGTATTTTCTAGATTTAAAACATGCACTCAATGATGTGGAGGAGGAAAAAGACCCATTCATTTGGCACCATAGTGAAAATTTGAAAATTTCTTTGGAATGACATTGAGTAGAAAATGAAAGATGAAGAAAATGCAAGGACATTAAAGAAAAGATTTTAAACCAACCCTCTTCAACTTGAAAAACACATTTCTAATAATTCATTATGTGAAAAATATTCTATCAAAATAAAAATTACATATTTTTGAAGATAAATACAAATCTAAAACTACACAAAACCAAATTACAAGATATATAGAATAAATATTGTAAAAAAATTAAAATATCAAGCCATAGGATATCAACACTATGTTTACCATAAATAGTTCATATTTATAAGTTTTTCATAAAGATCTATGTACAAAAACTAGTGTCAAAGTCATAGTAAATAAAATATTTTCAAAACACAAGCTATAAAGTTATAAACCTTAACAAACAACTATAGAGTACTTTGTAGTTGTGTATATTCCATAGTTTTTTACATTGTATATCTATACATGATTTTATGGAAACGTAATCAAGTAGGATTTCATTTTTTTCTTTCCAAACTTTTGTTTCTTGCATTAGTGAATTTTTTGGAATTGTGTTTCAGCTTCCATCCAAACTGTATTTGGGAGCTTAGAACTCCATTTTTTTCAATTTGTGAGTAGGGTTATATTTCACCACATCATTATAGCTATTGTAGGCCAACCCAAAGCCTTGAGAAGAAGGACCGGAAGTACAAAACTTGGAGATGTACAAATGGATTGAAGGAACCAAATGGAAACGCTCTCTAACCATTGCTGCGATTGTATGCTTGACGACCTTGGTTGCCTCTAATGTAAGACATTAACAACAAATTGAGTTCGATTCAAATCATCTTCTCTTTACAAGTGGGGAGTAGTGATGGCTACACCCTTGAAGAAGAGAAATTGTGTTTCTCATCTTCAAGCTAAATAGGAAATAAAACACACAATATGTTAAATAAATAATGAAATTCTTTATATAACAATAACCTCAATATTTTCTAGGCCAACAAGGGAAGCTACACATGTATTTTTTTCTAGAATATGACTGAAACATGTAAGAGAGATAAACGTCTATATTTTATGTGGCAGAAGCTTTACAAGCCTTGCTGATGAGCATCTACCACCCACCTTGGAGAATTTCGGTGTCCTCCCGGGAGTCAAAAACCGTCAAAGACACATAAAATCTTGCCATCCGTGAAGGCACATGCCCCTATGTGACGATGTGGAAGGAAAAATTAAGAGGATACTTTTCTTTCTCTTTTATGCAGCTATATCGAAAAAGCCACACAAAAATGAATTAAAGCTGCAGACAAAGAAATGCATGAGAAACAACAAGAAATATGCCACACATTCGGGATATTAAGTACAATACTCGAAATAAAACAAAGACAACATTTACAAGCTAGGAAATAAATGTATGTTTAATACAACACTCCAAAGTAAATTCTTTCATGTATGAATTTAATAGGTAATAAAATAGAATTCTTTCCTTATCCTTCAAAAGTAAATAGTAACAAAAAATTTGTTAAACTGTCCATATGTTAATCCAAATGCAATTTTAGACACTAATAAACATCACAATAAAATGAAAATATGAAAGCAAAAACTATATTAAAAATCATTGAAACAAAGGATTAAATATTAAAAACTTAGGCCGAAATTCATTAAATATTAGAAAAATAGACATTCTTATTATTATTATTATTCACCATTAAAGAAGATCAAAATATACAAAAGTATTTTAGCATCTTTGCACAATAATTGTTTTCCAATAATGATATCAACAAATCAAGACTAATAACAATAATCCTAGATTGCAGGTCTTCATCACACACACTTGTTTCATAAAAGTATCATGAAATTCCATTCAAGATAAAAATAAATATGTTTTTCTTTATCTCTCAATCATAATCGATAGGTTATTCAAGCTTATGTTTCCTTGAAAAAAATACAAAATTTCAAGTTCCTCAATCATCTCATAGAATATTGTTTATTCACAAACCTTTGTCATATAAAGAACAAAAAAATTTCATTCATTCCCTATGCAATAAATGATAAAGTGTTCACTTTAAGTTTTTAAAAGGAAAAAGATGAATGAAATCGAATCATGTTAGAAAATTTGATATTCCAATGTCGCCAATGCAACTCTTACATAGAAAATGCTTTACATCTTATTATGAAAGTTTAAGGAATATTGAATTTTATTTTGGCTCATCTTCTCGCTTGATTTCAACAAACCCATTTTTATGTTCTAAAGTTTCTATTTTTGTGTCACCTATGTTGGAAATATTCATGTAATTCCAACCGTAGCTTTTTAGTAATATTAAAAATAGATTTAGTTTTGTTTTAGTTTGCTTTAGTTAACTCAACTTTATCCTATTTTTAGGATTAGATTTAATTCAAATAAATGTTCTTTAATTCATGCACATCATGCAACTATTTTAAAGCATGATTTGAAATATAGAATGCTCAATAGAAGAGTTGTTAGTGGGCGAGTTATTCTATTTAAATAACAACAATTGTAATTGCTTTGTATGCACACACAGAAGTGTGAAATCTACACAAGCAAGTAAGGATGTGCATTAAAAGAACAATTGCACACACAACTTGATTGTATAGAACTAAAGCTTTGAGTATGATGAGATTTTATTAATGGAGATTACACACAATAGTTCTAGTTTGAATATTATTCTATTTATGCAAGTTAATTAATAGTTATGTTTATTTTCTTTTATGTTGTTCGTTGTGTTAAACTACATATTTTATACAAATTGGTATTAGAGCGAGGTTATTTCAAAGAACTTATTAAATTGGTAACAAGTAATGGCTTCTACATCCAAATGCGAGACGCCGAATATAATGGAAAGAATTACAAATCAAGTTGTTGACCATGAAGGCACTATTCATATATCAAGACATGTGGAAGATCGTTGAAGATGGGTACAAAAACCCACGAGATATAGCAACATACACTACACTTTCTCGGAAGAGAAAGATACTTTGAAGGAGTTATGAATGAAGGATGGAAAATCTCTTTTCTATATTCATCGTGTGATGCACGAAAGCATTCTTCTAAGAGTGGCTGCAACCAGTCAAACAAAGACCACATGGGATACTTTACAAGTTGCATATCAAGGTAAGGAGAAAGTAAAACCACCAAGCTATAGTTACTTCCTAGAGATTTTGAGAATTTAACAATGAAAGATCTAGATTCTGTAGAATCATTTTTTACTTATGTATTTTGATTATTAAATAAAATCAAATCCCATGGTGAGACTCTTGAAGATAGAAGGATTATTGAAAAATTGCTTAGGAGTTTTCCTATGAAATTTGATCCTCTAGTTGTTGCAATTGAAGAAACTAAGGATTTGAGTCAATTTTCTATTGATGAGTTGCATGCATCACTAATCAATCATGAAAAGAGGATGAATAGATCACATGCAAGTGTTGATCATGATTTTGCATCTAAGACATCAAGTAGTCGTGGCAAAATAAGAGGTAGTTTCAGCCCAAGAGGCAGAGGAAGAAGTCCATCTAGAGGACGCGACAATGGTTCATCAAGCTTAGGTGGAAGAGGACAGAATCAAGAACAGAGTTATGGTAAGAGCCAAAATAAATATCATTTTTAGTGTCATTATTGCAAAAATTATGGGCAATATACTTATGATTTCAAGAAAAAGCAATATGATCGGGAGAGGTAAAATCAAAATCAGGTTGGAAGTGCTAAGCTAACCGAGAGCATTGGGACAAGGTATGGAAATCCCTTTCATAATATATAAAGTAGTGGCAGAGATGAAAAATAGAACCATCATGGAGATGGCGAGAAGCATGTTGAAGGAAAAAATCTAGCTTTGGACTAAGATTAAGAGTGAAGTAACTCTTGGAAATAACAATATTGTGTCAAGTGATTATTAGGCTAGAATAAGTAGTAAATTCTATTTATATTTTGAACAGTGTCAACGCAACTTGTTAGGAACACGGTTCCTCAACAAGCATGGACTAAAAGGAAACACAATGTTTCACATTTTAGAATTTTTGGTTGTGTAGCGTATGCACATGTACCTGAAGAGCTAAGGAAGAAGTTAGATACCAAAGGAGAAAAGTGTATTTTTGTTGGGTATTAAGAGAATAAAAAAGTGAACAAGTTGTATAATCTAGTCACTGGAAAGGTTGTTATCAACAGGGATGTACAGTTTATTGAGAATGAAGCATGAGATGGAAGTATAGAGAAAATAGTGAGTATAGTAGCAACTATTCTGCATGATGATATGGTAGATGAAACTTTAGAGAAAAAGGTTTTATATCTACAAATCTTGGACATGCACCACAAGTTGTAGCACAAGCTACACCTCCATCTATAGTCAGGAGGTCTCCAAGATTTCAGCCATCTTTAGCCATGCAAGAGACACCACAGAGAACACCAAAAGCTACTCCATCACCACAAAGTAGTCCTGCATCGAATAGTCCTGTGTTGAGGAAAACAAGAAGTATAAGTGAGATTTATAATGTTGATACAACTAATTCATTTTCAGTTTTTGCATTATTTTCTCAGGCTGCAGATCCAGTATATTTTGAAGAGGCTATAAAGAATGAAGTTTACAAAAATCCATGGACGATGAGATTGATGCTATAGAGAAGAATTAGACATGGGAGTTGATGGATATTCCAAAAGGAAAGGATGTGATAGGAGTAAAGTGGGTCTACAATAAAAATACAATGTTGATGGAAAAGTACAAAAACACAAAGCAAGGCTAGTTGTAAGAGGCTTTATGCTACAATATGGAGTTGACTACAACGAAAAATTTGCCCCTAGAGTACGCTTTGGACACGATAAGAATGGTTTTAGAAATCGCAGCTCAAAAAAATGACCTATTTATCGATGGATGTTAAGTCAACATTCTTAAATGGATTCCTTGAAGAGGAAGTTTATGTAAATCAACGAGAAGGTTATGAGATTGAATGTCATGAAGGAAAAGTATACAAATTGAAGAAAGCGATCTATGCTCTCAATTAAGCACCTAGAGCTTGGTACAACAAAATAGATTCTTAATTGATTGAGAATGGTTTCAGTAGGAGCAACAATGAGCCTACCTTATACACCAAGATAAATGAGAAAGGTAAGATTCTAATTTTTTTTTATACTTAGATGATTTGATCATGAACTGAAATCTATCTACAAAGTCATTCAAATAAGCCATGAAGAAGGAGTTTGAGATGAAAAATCTTGGTCTTATGCATTACTTTTTAGGCATTGAAGTCCAACAATTAGAAGGTAAAGTTTTCATCTCACAAGAAAAGTATGTAAATGATGTTTTGAAAAGGTTTAACATGTTGAATTGTAAGCCAACGCCAACACCAGTTGCAATAGGTTTGAAGTTGAGAAAAGAGGATGAAGGATCGTTTGTGGATCCAACATTATTTAAAAAGTTGGTTGGAAGTCTTATGTATTTAAAGGCCACAAGGCTGCTATCATGTATGGTGTGAGCCTCATATCAAGGTTCATGGAATCTCTAAAAGATTCACATTGGCAAGATGGAAAAATAATTTTGAGGTATGTACGTGGAACAAGGAATCATGGAATTCTTTATTCAAGTTTAGATGAGTTCAAACTCATTGGTTATACAGATAGTGACAATGCTGGAAGTATATATGATTGGAAAATCACATCTGGATATACTTTTCACTTTGGAACAAGAGTGGTTTCATGGGTATCAAAAAAGCAGCCCATTGTCACGTTATCTTGAGTAGAATCAGAGTATGTAGCAGAAACAGGAGTAGCATGTCAAGCTATTTGGATGAGAAGAATGTTGATGATTTACTGTAAGAAACATGAGGAAGCTATGCAAATTTTTGTGACAACAACTCGGCCATAGCATTGTCCAAAAATCATGTTTTTCATCAGAGGAGAAAGCATATTGATACGAGCTATCATTTCGTCAGGGAGCTGGTAAACAACAACAAAATTCATCTTGAATTTTCTAGACCCTAAGATCAGTTTGGGATATTTTTGCAAAGGCTTTGGAAAAATAAGTTTTTGAATATTTGAGAGATTGTTTGGGAGTTTGTGATCCTGTGCATGACAGATCTAAAAAAGTAAACGAAGCTCCAAAAGAGTGAAAGATATAAGTTTGAAATTAAGGGGGAGTGTTGGAAATATGCATGTAATTCCAACCGTAGCTTTTTAGGAATATTAAAAATAGATTTAGTTTTGTTTTAGTTTGCTTTAGTTAACTCATCTTTATCCTATTTTTAGGATTATATTTAATTCAAATAAATCTGCTTTAATTCATGCACAACATGCAACTATTTTAAAGCATGAGTTTAAATTTAGAATGCTCAGTTGAAGAGATGTTAGTGGGTGAGTTATTCTATTTAAATAACAACAATTTTAATTGCTTTGTATGCACACATAGAGGTGTGAAATCTACACAAGCAAGTAAGGATGTGCATTGAAAGCACACAATTGCACGCACAACTTGATTGTAAAGAGTTGAAGCTTTGAGTATGATGAAGATTTTATTAATGGAGATTACACACAACAATGTTGGTTCAAATATTCTTATGTTTATGCAAGTTAATTAATTGTTTCGTTTATTTTCTTTTATGTTGTTCATTGTGTTAGACTGCAAATTTTCTACACCTACGGGTAATTTTAAGGATTCCTAATTTTTTTGAAGTTTAGAAACTACAACGATTTGTTTTCAAAGTTGAATTCTTAAATAGTTTTAATCTAGAAATATTTTTCTTTTTATTTAATATTTTATATATTTGTTAAACAGAGTTGGTGAATGGAACTCTTAAAGAGTTTCAATTTAGAAATATTCTTCTATTTCCATCAAATTTTATATATGATGTACCTTCCTAAGAAAACAAAGAGAACATTTGTGTAGAATTTAGGGAATACTTGTCTTACAAAGTTGGGAATCATCCAAAAAAATTGAGGCTACCATTGTTCTTTAAATGCTTTGAAATTGAGAATATTCTCTTGGAGTAAAAATGGCTAAAATAGTCCACTGACAAATACTCGTGCTCATTATGCACTTTTACACAGTAATTTGAGAGGATTAATTATTATGAATGACCGTGAGAACCAAGCACCAACACTAGCGAGAATCAACAGGGGTTTTGAAGGGATTTTTTTGGTTGATTGGTTTATTTTCATTTAGATTACCTAGTTAGTGAATTGACAAATTTCTCCCATAAAATGTACATATGTCATAAAGTTTTTATATTGGCCAAAACATAGTTTCATATTTATTGAACGGAAATGATTTCCATGCCATTTCGTTGCAAAATAAAAACAAGTCCTAAAAAAAATCCATGGGTTCCCCCTCTTTATTACGTGCTTTGTGAAAAAGTCAAATTTCAACCTGAAAATATTCCCTAAAATTAAATGATTGTGAAAACTCAATAAGGTAATATAAAATCATCTTGTTCCTATTTCTTCTATTAGGTAATAAGAGACCAAAACTGAAAAATAGTTGCAAAAACACTTGAAAAAATACCTCTGCAACGAAAAAGCTCAAGAAGCTTCATTTATAGCTGATGTAGACATTCTTTAATCCCATCCTCGTTTTTTATCCACAACAACACAGATAGAAAAAAATTCAATGCTCCTTATATTAAATGCACTAAAATAAAAATACTTCATCTACTCCCTACAAATAACATAATTTTTTGGGAATTTCAACTTCTAGAATGAGGAGGCCATACCAAACTTGTCATGGTGATGAGGTAGATGTGGCCAACCGCACTTGTCCTTTGATCTAGACCGCGTCACATTTTACCCGCTTAACATATTTTAGAGAGTTAAAATTAATTTCTCTCGTGATTACGTGACTTAGATTAGAGAAAGAATTGGAGTAAATGCAGACCACCTCTCCCTCACCTAGAAATTATGGAAATCACATGAACACCCACTTTTACATGGACATACAACACTATTCTAACATTTTTTTGTTCCCCCATGCCTATCAATGATATGGTTAATCTTAGAAACTTGTCTCTCCCATGCTCTCTCGCAACCCTTCCCTCTCCTTACGTTTCTTATTTGTCCACCCTTTCTCCGCCACTTGTATGGTGCATCCTTTTCATGTACTTTATCAACATGTTCATTTTGGCCCTCCATTTTTGGATGCTATCGGACAGTGTGCTGCCTTCTAGCAAGGTAAACGCCTTTCAACGTAATTACTTATTTATTATTATATTATTATTTCATTATATATATATGTTATCTATTTACTTATATCTAGATGAGATAAACTATTTTACTTACATTTTTTTTTAATTTTTATAATAATGAATAAGATCATTAAAAGCGTAAATTATGTATTCATAATAAAACAAGATGATTAACTTAGTCAAATCATCATTTCGGGGTTCCTTTAATTTATCGATGTAAACCCTAAGTGAAACACCACCACCACGACTCAAACTTCATTATATGAACAAGATATAACAATTTCTATCGAATTCTCCTATAAAATGATGAAGATTACGATTGATATATACCTAGGAAAATAATAGATATTGAACAAAATTAAATACTCACAAAAATAACGCAACTCTCTTTATTTCATAAAAATAAATAATTTGATAAACATCCTATCATTCTCTAGTATGTGCAACAATAATTAGAATCCATGTGGTCATAGTAGTGTTTAAGGATCAAATTTAATATTAAGTATCCACGTGGTTGTATTTGTGTTAAAGCGTCAAAGTTAGTTTTAGTGATTAAGTGGTTAAGGATGAATAAAAATTTTCTAGTTGAAATGGGAACAAGAGCATAAAATAATACATGCTTTAAAGAATTCAATACTATTTTATGTATGATGGAATGGAAGGCTTTAAAGTAAAACCATTTTCCTATTTACAATGTGTAGAAGTTATGGACCTTGATTGCAAGTTAAAGTGGCAGTTTGGTTTTCTTTTTCTATTTTTTGGAGGAAATCATGGTCATGGATAAAAATAACATTGTCTTATTAATATACTAGAGTTTTTATTAATAGAATGGAGTTGTTATTTTTATAAGCATGTGATATTTAGGTTTCTTGTGGTTGAAGAAAACTTTTATAAGCATGTGATATTTAGGTTGCTTGTGGTTGAAGCAAACTTTTACAAAGAGGTGCACAAGTTATATATATGTGCATGGATTTACTCTTTGTAGTATGAAAAAGAGAGAGAATTGTATTGTATTCCTCATGACTGAATAAAGGAGAAGTTTGGCTTGTTTCTGTGGATGTAGCTAAAATTGGGTGAACCATGTTAAATCTTGGGTTTATCTTGTGATTGCATGCTTCTTTTATTTCTATTTTAATTCCACTTTTATTGCTCATTTGTATTTCGATCCTAACAACTGGTATTAGAGAAGGATTTTGTTTTGGTAGAAAAATCTCACATGAGGGTTTCTTGTTTGAGTGGGAGCAATGGCAGAAGATAGAAAGTTCAGGGTTGAGAAGTTTAATGGCGAACTTTCAACTATGGAAGATGCAAGTGGAGGATTAACTATATCAGAAGGATATTTATCTACCTTTGAAATGGAAAGCTATGAAGTCGTAAACTATGACAGATGGAGAATGGGATGTTCTTGATTGGAAGGCACTGAGAACCATACGATTATGCCTAACAACAATAATATCTTTCAATATTTCTAAGGAAAAGACAATGGTAGAATTGATGACAACATTGGTTAAATTTTATGAAAACCCTCATCCTCCAACAAGGTATTTCTCATGAAACGTTTGTTTAATATGAAGATGTCACAAGGTTCAAGTTAGTAAATGATCATTTGAATGAATTGAACACAATTACTAGTCAATGAAGATCCGTAGGAGTAAGTTTTGTTGATGAAGTTAGGGCTCTTTTGATTTTGTGTCCATTACCTAAAATTTTGAATAATTTGGTTATGGAAGTGAGTAATTCTATTTCTCGTTCAAACACTTTAAAGTTTGATGATGTTATTGGTGTGATTCTTAGTGAAGAGATGAGAAGAAAAAGAATACGTGAGTCATCTGGTAATTATTTGAGTGTAGAGAATATGGGAAGACATATGGAAAAAGTAATAGGTCTTAGACACCATGGAAGGTCTAAGAAGGGAAGATATAAATCCAGAAGCATGATGGTATGTTGGAATTGTGGAAAATTAGGACATGCAAAGAAATATTGTTGGTCTTTAAAATCAGGGAAAGATAAACAAGAAGGGAAAAAGAGGCAAATGTAGCAGGTGATGTGTTACAAGATGCTCTTATTATTTCTTTGGATAGTAAATTAGAATATTGGGTTTTAGATTTTGGTGCTTCATTTCATGCAACTCCTCATAGATAATATTTTCAAGATTATGTTTAAGGGAATTTTGGGCATGTATATCTTGGTGATGATGAGCCATGTAACATTGTTGGAAAAGGAAGTGTTCAAGTTAAATTACGTAGAATGGTAACACTTGGGTGTTGAAGAATGTCAGACATGTTCCTAGCCTAAGGAGGAATCTAATTTCTACAGGGACAATTAGGAGATGAGGGTTGTATGGTTACACTTACAACATATTCTTGGAAAGTTACCAAGGGTGCTCTTGTGGTTGCAAGAGGTAAGAAAGTAGGTACTTTGTATTTATCCATTGTTAGTACTTGATCCCTCTTCTATTTTAGCTACTACATGTATAGACACAACTCTATGACATCATAGACTTGGCCATATGAGTGAGAAGGGGATGAAGATTTTACATTCATAGGGAAAGTTGTCATATTTGAAAAACATAGACCTTGAATTTTGTGAGCATTGTGTGTATGGGAAAAAAAGTGTGTGAGATTTCTCAAGGTTGGATCAACCAAGAAGGAGCACAAGTTAGAGCTTGTTCATACAGGATGTGTGGGGGTCGGCTTAGGTATCTTCTCTTGGTGGTTCACAATATTATGTTACTTTTATTGATGATGCTACTAGGAAGGTTTGGGTTTACTGTATAAAGAAGAAATATGATGTATCTTAAACTTTAAAGAAGTAGAAAGCTCTGGTTGAGAATGAAACATGTTTGAAGTTGAATTTTATCGATCGAATAATGGTGGAGAGTATTGCAAATGAATTTGATGAATATTTATCACATAATGGAATATGTAGGTTCAAGACAATTCCTAGAACACCACATTAGAATGGTGTGTCGAGAAAGGATGTATAAGACTATAATGGAGCATGCAAGGAGCATGAGATTGCATCTTTGGATTGCCCTTATATTTTTGGGTAGATGTTGTAGATACTTTGTTTACTTGATAAATTGAGGACCTTCAAGTGATTTTTGTTAGGTTAATTAATTATGCATTATATAATTAATTATTTAATTAATGTTATTAATTAAATAATATTGTTATTTGGTTTTATTAACCATATTTGTTTTATTTAAACATTACGGATGTTGTTATATTGTTTTAACAATATTATTGTTGTGCTTCCCCGGATGTAATATTGGAATCTTATGTAATCTGGAATATGGTTGCACCTGTGCAACTTAGTTTCTTGTTTGTATTCATCCGTACAATACCTATAAGTATTACACTCACTCCACCATGAAAATAGTTGATTCAAATTAATATATTTCACAAAGCTTCCATCCTTGTTCTACATTTGGTACCAGAGCAAATTGAAGCTCCCGGCAAGGTCAAGAGAAGGTCAGAGAGGAAGAAGAAGTCGTGGAGAAGAAATCTACATCAACGGAGAGCTAGTGTTGCCTCTAGTAGCTTGCCACATCTCCCTGCAAACCCACAACCTCCTGTGTGTTTTCCAAGTAAACATAAATCATTTTTTTGCCTTGGTGCCCTCTACATTAGGCAAATTTTCTCCCTGGAAGCTGATCATTTTCAATATATTTAATTTAATTTTTTTTACCATACCCGTTAGGGGTTTTATCTTACTATTAGAGAATCCTGTTGGTCTCAAGTAAAATAATAGTCCGCTAAATTTGGAGTTCAAGCTAGGAGTTGCTATGTGCATAGAATTGTGTCAAAATTTGCTAAGGCCGTGCCATTTTACAATCTACATTTGGTGAGTTGCAAAGGCCAATCTACAATCTACCGCCGAGCTCCTACCATAATGGCAATTTGTAAAGGCATTAATAAAGCAACCGAGGATTGTTTAAAAGACCGAACAACCTCCTATGCATTGGACCTGCAATTCAAAATAGGGAAATCCACCTCTTTCATACAAGCCAAAAGATGTCCCCACAAGCATTGTGGTCTCTCCTCCACCACGCGGACACTGCAAAAGTAACCAAAATCCGTTAAAGAAAATTAAAAATCACGGTGGAGATAATAAAAAAAAAGGCTGATTTGTTAATTCCTCACGCAGACCTGTAAAAGGAAAAGAAAAGGCGTCAAACAAAAAAAAAAAAATGGTGAAGGAAAACAAAAAACAAAGAAAATGGCATGAGAGATGATTTAGCATTTGAGTTGAGTTCCTGCGCATTGAGCCATCGTGCCACTATCAGTCCTCCTTCTCGCAACCACACACAAAGGATTAGTGGTCGATCACAAAAACCATGAAGAAATTCCTCCACGCACCCTTGCAACCTGCACAGAAGCCAACACAAGAAAATCAATACGTGGTGATAAAAAAAAGTAGATACAAAAAAAGAATTAATTAAAGGAGATAAAGAAAAGAAGATCCAGTTTCTTAGCATGCAAAATCCCTAATTCCTATACCGCAGATCACGCTCACACTCCACGCAGTCAACATCTCATCCATATTCACCTTTTACAAAGGTGAGTCAAATTTGCATATATTAAATATAATATTCTTCATTTTCTAGCATGAGCACTCATAGAGCCTAGTTGGATAATGAGAAAGCCTTAGAGTTGGGAGGTGCATGGTTCGAATCACACAAAAACACAAGTTTTTTGAATTTTAAAAATTTGGAGGAAAAATTAGAAAAACCACCACAGTTGGAGGAAGAATTGGTGGAAAAACCACCACTAAACCATTTAGTTATAACTAAACAGGTCACTAAATATTTAGCGAGAAAAACCCTAATTTAGGGTAATTTTTTTTTCTCCTAATAGGCCTGTTTTTTCATTCCGAATTTTTTTGCAAAAGGAGGCCTATCCAGAAATTGCATTTTCAGCTATATTTTTGCAATTTTTTGGCATAGTGGGTCATTTTGGGCTCCGGAGGCCACTAAGGCCCGCAAAACAAATTTTTTTTTGCCTGCCATTCAATTTTTCTAAATTTTTGAATGTAATTTGTATACTTTAGAATATTGCACTAATTTGTAGGTTGCCATAGTCAACTACAAAATTTGTAAATCTACTCAAACTCGGCAAGAAAAGTTGTAATAAAAAAATTAAAAGAATTGGTTCTATAACACTCATAAGATCCTAGATCTCATTCGAAGTGTTCGGTATATACGAAGCCCTCTGGAAGCACTTATGGGTAAATCCATCATGACTACTACTACACTTAATGCCTAATATAGCTGCAACAACGTCATCTGGCATCGACCCTTTAAATCGACGGGAGTAATAAGGTCACAATGCACACACTATGAGCCATCCCATCCATCTGTGAATGATTGCATGACATAAATCCGACTGAGAAATTATCCGAGTATATAGTGAAGTTACACACGCGTATGAGGATATTTATTTGAGTCGGTGTCAATAATCACACAGACCCCTTTTAGTACTGTCTTGGTACCACGTATTGAATTCTTTCACGTACGTTAACGCCTCTTTCATGTACCACCGGGTATATAGAAAGGGCGAGCTTCTTCCACGTACCACCGGGTATATCGGAAGGGCACATATATAGAAAGGTTTGGTATATCGAACTGATGGTATATAGATTGGGAGACCTAATACCTGGAGTGATAAGAGCCAAACCCTGTTAGTGTTTTCTATAAAATGGGCACCAATGCCCCCAAATTTTTCTTCAAATTCACAACTACTCAGAGGAAACAACTATGCTTGCATGGAAGACAAAAATCAAGACACAACTTGAGTTTGAAGAGATCTGGCCTGCTGTGAATGGTACTCTGACCAGATCAACTACTGATACAACACAACAATGGTAGTTTGATAAAGCAGATCAAAAGGCCAAACTCATCATCTTGTTTAGAGTGTCCGATGATGTGCAACCCCACATTCGAGATGCCAAAATAGCCAAAGAAGCATGGGATAAGTTGAGCATAGTATACGAGGCCAAAAACAAGAATGTTATACTGAATTTGCAGAGTCAGTTACACACATTGAAGTTCAAGCAAGAATGAGAAAATAGAAGCTTTCTTAAGAAGAGTTACAGAATTGAGGGCTTCACTTCTAGCCCTAGGAGAAGCGGTCAAAGATGATGATCTCATTCCCATTGTTTTGAGAGCACTCCCTTCTTCATACCATATTTTTGTAACAACACTAAACTTGTCAGATACGACAGTTAGTTTTGACAAATTGGTAAACCTACTACAACAAGAGGAAGCAATGCACAATAAGGATGATGAAGAGGAGCAGAACTTTCTTCACATCAAAAATGGAAAGGAAAAGGTAAAGGAAAACCTAATTCCTATCAAAAGTCCCAAAATCAAAATCAGTATCAAGGGGATAGACAACAGAAGAAGCAATGTCCAATTTGTAAAAGAGGACATGACTCTAAAAGATTGTTGGTATAATACTTACAAGAAAGGTTCATCAAGCAACTTTGGACCTCCAAAACAAATATTACAAGGGACATTCTAACAAAAATCATGGGTAGAAAAAGGGAACTGGAAAAGAAGACCCCATCAACAAGGAAATATTGTTGAGCAACAAGAACAATCAGATAATGAAGACTACTTGTTCACTGCTCGATCAAGTGAACCATCCACATCATCTAGTGATGTTTGGTATGTTGATTTGGGGCCACTCGACACATGACCGCCACAGAGACTGGTTTACTTCAATGAGGGACATGCCATTGAAAAATCATGTTTCGTTGGGAGATGATTCTTCATATACAGTTCAGGGGATTGGGAACATCTCTCTACCCCTTGGTTCACGCAACTGTAGACTATCTGATGTCTTATATGTACCTAGGGTTGACAAAGAATCTACTTTCAGTCAGTCAACTCCTAGATCACAACCTAAAAATTGACTTTGATAGTCATTCCGAACAAGAAAACATGTTTGATTCGAGATAAATCAAGAGGCTCAAAAATAGTTACAAAATCCTCCAATGTGGGACGCATGTTCCAACTTGATTTTGTTCATAGAGATGATCAAGAACTTGTGGCTAAGAACTCCACCTCAACACAATTGTGGCATCGAGAGACTTGGTCATGTAAGTTTCAAGTATCTCGAGACACTTCACCAGCATAATATGGTACATGGGCTACCATCTCTTCAGAAGGATATAGACAAGTGTCCTCACTACCTAGCAGGAAAACAACACAGAGCTTCATTCCAGAAGAGTACATTTTGAGCTCATGGAAAACTTGACTTGGTTCATACCGATATTTGTGGTCCGATGCAACCAATTCATTCTAGGTTTCCAGTACTTCATGCTTTGTGTTGACGACTATTCAAGAAAATGTGGATTTTTTTCTTCACAAGAAAAGTGAAGCTTTTGAAACCTTCAAGAAGTTCAAAGTAGCAAGTTGAGAATGAAACTGGTCATCACATCAGAACTCTCCACTCAGATCGAGGGGGAATTCACTAGTGATGAGTTCAAAGACTACCTACAAACTCACGGGATTCATCAACAAATGCCTCCTCCACACACACCGCAAAAAATGGTGTTGTTGAGAGAAGAAATCATACTATCATGGAAATGGTGCAATGCATGATCGATGATTCTGACTTGTAAAGACATTCTGGGTAGAAGCAAGCAAAAACAATGGATGTATTTTTTTGAAAAAAGTTTCCAAAGTTGCTCTTAAGGAGTAAACACCACAAGAAGCATGGTCAAAGCGGAAACCATCTATTACACACCTTAGAGTATTTGGGTGTAAAGCAAAGTATGCACATACCCAAGCAAACAAAAATAAATTGGACATGAAGTCACAAAAACTCATCTTCATTGGGTATAGTGAAGAGACTCTTGGGTATAGATTGATGGATCCTAAGACTAGAAAAGTCTACACCAACAGAGATGTTGAGTTTTTTGAGAAGAAGGAAGTAGAGTCTCCTCCTCCAAACTCACCAGATGTAGATTTTTCACCAGTTGTAAAAATTGAAGTTGATGTTCCCTCAGATGATGAAAGTGAGGATGGGGATGATGGTGTTGATCAGATAGAACCACAACCCACTGGGAACAATTCAACGTATGCCCAAGTGGTGTACTAGCACATTACGAGATGCAAGAATGGATGCTCCACCAGATACATCCACCCTTGACTACATACTCACAATAAAGCAAGAGAAGAAGTTAAATTTTATTTTATGAGTAGAGTTATTGAATCTGATGAGCCCTCTACAATCCAGAAGCCCTATAGTCAAAAGCTTGGAAAGATGCCATGGATTCTGAATATCAATCAGTGATGAAGAATAACACTTGGCAGCTTTTCGATCTTCCACCAGGGAAGAAACCCATTGGATGCAGATGGATATTTAAAACAAAGTATAAAGTAGATGGGATAGTGGAAAAGTATAAAGCAAGACTAGTAGAAAAGGGGTATGCACAAAAAGAAGGCATTGAATACAAGGAGACATTTGTTCCCACATCTAAGATCAAAATGATCAGATGATCTTTTCTCTAGCTACACATAGTTTGGTTAGAAAGTCCATCAGATGGACGTAAAAAGTTCCTTCCTAAATGAGATTTACAAGAAGAAGTCTATATGACTCAACCTGAGGGATATGTAGTACCTGGTCAAGAAGCAAAGGTATGCAGACTTAGGAAATCTTTGTATGGCCTCAAACAGGCACCCCAAGCATGGTACATCAAGATTGATGAGCATCTCGTACAACATGGATTTGTTAGAAATCCATATGATCCCAATCTTTACCTCAAAAAGAAAGGGGGAGATTGTGATTGTTGTTGTCTATGTCGATGATCTAGTCATCACTGGCAGTTTAGTGAGGATGATCGATGCAACGAAGAAAGATCTTAATCGATCATTCGACATGACCGATCTCGGGCTGATGCATTATTGTCTTGGATTGGAAGTATGGCAGAAAAAGAATCACATCTTTTTTCTCAGATGAAATATACCAAGAAAATGCTCAAGAAATTTAGGATGATGGATTGCACACCAATTACTACACCTATGGAGAACATATTATAGTTATCTCATTCAGATCCATCTCCTGAGGTAAGTGCCACTCTCTATCGGCAGTTGATTAGGGAGTCTCATTTACCTGACCTACACTAGACCAGATATCAACTTTGCAGTAGCTATCTATCCAGGTTCATGCAGGAACCCAAATTTTCATTAGAAAGTAACAAGGTGCATCTTGAGATATCTCAAAGGATCAAGTGGATCTTGGTCTAGAATACAAGAAGAATGACAACTTCTTCTTGTCTGGATATTCGATTCAAATCATGCAGAAATATTGATGATAGAAAATCCACTTCAGGATTTGTGTTCTTTATGGGATCTAGACCAATATCATGGGGAAGCAAGAAACAACACTTTGTTTCTCGCTCTTCCACAGAAGCCGAGTATCATTCTGTAAGAGAAGATTTTTGTGAAGTGATTTGGCTACGTCACATACTAGAAGGACTTAGAATACCACAGGACAAACCAACCACCATGTATGTTGACAATGAAGGTGTTCTCAAACTTGTTCACAATCCAATGTTTCATGAGAGAACAAAGCACATTGAGGTACAAGTTCATTTCATATGTGAGCATGTGTTGAAGCACAACATCCAACTTCAATTTTTCCAACAACTGAACAACGAGCAGATATCTTCACAAAGTCACTTGCACGTGACAAGTTCGAGTTGTTCAGAGAATTCCTCTCCTCATCCCTTGAGACAATGCACAATTAAGGGGGGGAATGTTAGGTTAATTAATTATGCATTATATAATTAATGTTATTAATTAAATAATGTTGTTATTTGGTTTTATTAACCATATTTGTTTTATTTAAACATTATGGATGTTGTTATATTGTTTTAACAATATTATTGTTGTGCTTCCCGGATGTAATATTGGAAACTTATGTAATTGGAATATGGTTGCACTTGATGCAACTTAGTTTCTTATTTATATTCAGTTGTACAATACCTATAAGTATTGCAGCTCACTCCTGTGTAAATGGTTGATCCAAATTGATATATTTACAAGGCTTCCGTCCATGTTCTACATTTTTAAGGTGGAGTTTCGAGGAGGCTTGGACCGGTAAGAAGGTATTCTTTTTTCTAAAAAATTTGGTTGTGAAGCTTTTTCTCTCATTGATAGAGAGAATATGACCAAGTTAGAAGCTAATTCAAAGTATGTGTATTTTCATTGGGTATTTTACTAATGATTTTGGATGTGGATTTTGGATGAGAAGAAAGTCATTAGGAGTAGGGATGTTATTTTTAATGAAAGGGTTATGTACAGGAAAAAACTATAGGACAAGAAGTTTGAAAAGTCTGAGTATGTAGAACTTGATGAGATAAAAGATAGAGAAGTGATTAAAGGGTTGGGATATCAAAAGTACGTAAAATACTAAAATTTTGAATCAATCATGACACATTCGGTGTTGATTCTGTAGATCAAAATCAGCAAGAACAACAAGAGCCTCAAACTCAAAAAAATCGCGTGAGATGTTCTACTAGGGTAAGTAGACACCCTCCAAGACTATCTTTGTATCAAATTTATTTTTTTTATTAACAAATGGTGGAGAACCATAAAATTTTAAATAAGAAATGGAGGTAGAAACATGGAAAAAGTGGGAGCATGGTATGATGATGAGATGGACTCCTCGAAACGCAACCAAACTTGGGATTAGATTTGATTTGATTCAATTTCTTGTAGGAAATAGATCATTATAGAACAAGTGAGTCTACAGGTTGAAGGAAGAAAAATGTGGAGAAAAGAGGTACAAGGAAATAATTGTTGTGAATGGATTTTCACATGAAAAAGGTATAAAATATGATGAAATTTTATCTCCTATTTTTAAATTGACTTCCATTAGAATTGTTTTAAGTTTGATAGTTGTGCAAGATTTACATCTTGAGAAATTAGATGTAAAGACTTATTTTCTTCATGGTGATTTTGAGGAAGAAATATATATAGAGTAGCCATAGGGATATGAAGTCGTGGGGAAGGAGAAAATGGTGTGCATATTGAAGAAGAGCTTGCATGGCCTTAAGCAAGTGCCAAGATAGTGGTATTTGAGATTTGTGAGCTTTCATGATAGAACAATGTTACTCTAGATGTCATTCTGATCACTTGTGTTTATTTTAAGATACTAGATAATGACACCTATATTATCTTGTTGTTGTATGTGGATGACATGTTTTTGTAGGGTCAAACATGCATGATATAAATGAGATAAAGAGACAATTAGCCAATACATTTTCCATGAAGGATTTAGGTGCAACAAAGAAAATTCTTAGCATGAGAATCAATAGAGATAGAAAGAGTAGAATATTGAATTTGTGTCAAGAAGAGTATGTGAACAAGGTGTTGGATAGGTTTAGGATGCAAGATGCAAAACCAATGAGTACATCATTGGCATGGCACTTCAAGTTGAGTAAAGAACAGTGTCCTAAAAAACATGAAGAGATTGAATATATGTCTAAAGTTCCATATATTTCAGTAGTTGGAAGTTTGATTTATGCTATGGTATACACAAGACTAGAAACATTTCCCATGCAATGGGGAGTTGTCAGCATTAGATACAAGAGTAATCTAGGAAAGGAGCATTGGAATATAGTCCATTGGATTCTCAGATACTTGCGAGGGACCGAAAACAAATAGTTGTCCTATGGAGGGTCAGAGGTTTACTTACACAAATATGTTGATGAAGACATGGCTGGAGATTTGGATGGTAGGAGGAGCACCACAGGTTATGTATTCACTGTTGGTGGCATGACATTTAGTTGGATTTCCTTGTCTACTATAGAGGCAGAGTATGTACTTGCTGATGATAGCAAGAAAGGAGATGATATGGATGCAACGGTTCATGGAAGAGTTGGGAAAGAAGTAGGAGGATTACATGTTATTTAGTGATATCCAAAGTACAATTCATCTTGCAAAGAACTCAACATTCCATTTGAGAACCAAACATATACAACTTAGGTATCACTTTATTAGATTAGTTTTGGAGGCTAGAAAATCAAGTTGGAGAGGATCCATGTGAAGTCGAATCCTACCGATATGTTGACAAAGGTGGTGACAAAAGAGAATCTGGAAGGTTGTTTGGATTTGGTATGTATTCAAGATTGATCTTGAAGAAGAGAAACAAGTCGAGAAGAGTCTAAGGATGAGCTATAATAGTGGGTTATGGCAGCTTAGTCTAAAATGGGAGATTGTTGAAGTTGTGGAGCTTGATTACAAGTTAAAGTGGTAATTTCGTTTTCGTTTTTATATTTTTTTAGGAGGAAATCATGGTCATGGATAAAAATAGCATTGTCTTATTAATAGACTGGAGTTGTTATTAATAGACTAGATTTGTTATTTTTATAAGCATGTGATATTTAGGTTGTTTGTGGTTGAAGAAAACATTTACAAAGAGGTGCACAAGTTATATATATGTGCATGGATTTACTCTTTGTAGTATGAAAAAGAGAGAGAATTGTATTGTATTCCTTAGGACTGAATAAGGAGAAGTTTGGCTTGTTTTTGGTGGATGTAGCCCAAATTGGGTGAACCACATTAAATCTCGGGTTTATCTTGCGATTGCATGTTTTTTTAATTTCTTTTAATTCCTCTTTTATTACTCATAAGTATTTCTATTCTAAAAATTGGTATAAGAGCATAAAATAACACATGCTTTAAATAAGTCAATACTAAGTAAACCCAATTTCCTATTTACAATGTTACCTCCAACTTACAAGCATATCATCCCTTTCAATAGATGCACATCTAGAAGAATCTTAAAAACATATACATGCCTTCAGAAAAATAATAAATATTGAGAAAAATTCACTTAATTTAAATAATTCAAGAACAATCCTTACATTCCAAGTATGAAACAATAGTTAAACGAATTTAGTGTTTAAGGATTAAAATTAGTTTTAGTATTTAGGGATGAAATTCCTAATGAAACGGCCATAAGAGCGTCAAATAAAATCTGATTTAAAGCATTCTCTTATATTTTACTAGGGTGAAGTAAAACCCTGTTTCAAAAGTGCTTAAGATTTTAGTTATCTCTAACTTATATTCCCAAATAAAAACATATAGATCCATCTAGAAGATTCATAAAAATACATCCGTTTGGAAGGAGTGGATGAGTGCTAAACAACTGGAAGACAACTAGAAAGTTTCATAGGTGACTGTTGGAAAAATGCTTCGGTGTACAAGTTGTTCGCATAGTTTATAAATTATTCTCTCTCATTTTGTATGGTTTTATTTCATTTTTTCTGAAAGTTTTGGAGGTTTGGTGCATGGAAATTCTATGTTTCCTATGAAGTCATTTTTGTGACGTTTGGAAACAATTTTTGTCATTGAAATGTTTTATTTTTCTTTTGTATTTTTGAGTCTGCATATATGTCCATACCCTGTATATTTTGAGCTATTGTTTTTTCCCTTGTTAGTGTGTTTTGTGTCATTTCGTATATTATTTTTTTTTTTTTTGTATATTTGTATATCAATGTTTTTATATTTTTGTTGTGTTTAACGTGTAGGAGAACAACAAAGGTAGCAAGGTGGACAAGTCACATAGCAAATTCTGCATTAATATGGTAAGTTTCTTGTACTTAGATGAATCTAGGTTTTTCCAAAAATAATTTAATTGCCCCTGTCAAGCATTTGGAATCCTCATTTAGTTAGATGCATAATATTTATTTTTCCCCATCAGATTCATATCTCGAATGGATTAAAATTGTTATTTTGCACAGGTTTAGATCTCAATTTTTTTAACGATTAGTCTCATTTTGTGGTTTACATACAAATGTCATGTACAAGGTTTACTTGTTTATCAATTTTTGTTTTTGTTTTACCTATTTAGGATTATTTTTAATTGTTATTTTCCTGAAAATCATTATTGTATGGTTTTACCTCCTTAGGATTAGTTATAAGTTTACCTTCATTTCTATTTAATTCAACTTTATGCTATACTCATTATATTTATAAGGTTTATTCAAAGGTAATACAAAGGGTCTATTATTTTAGTGTTGGGTTTAAATTTCATACCATATATTCAATGGATGTCATTTTGTTTTATGTAATGTATTTTTGTGCAGAATAGTGTAGATTAGGGTTTACTGTTGCTAGGGTTTTCTAGGTATTTGAAAGTTCCATTAATTGATGTTTAAATCTTGATGTAGTGAATCCTAGTTCTGGGTATCTTGAGATGTATATTATATTCATCTATTTTTGACAAGGTTATAAAAATTATTTTAAAAATGGGACATCATAACACATATCTCAAAAAGAATATGGAACACGTCATATGTCTAACATATAATGCAATATGCAGGGGGAAATCCATCATGGATCTATGCAAGTATAAGAAGAGGTTTATATGGTAGACAAAGATCATATACTCCTCAGCCAATTAATCACTATAAAAAGAGCTCTACTAAAGTATGTTATTGGTGTTACTGCCCTTGTATTTAGATCTATAAAAATTCTAAAATTTATAAAATAGAGTATAAACTTGTTACATTTATATATATTTGTTAGAGTTCACTAGTTTTATCTTTGAATATTATTTTATTCATTTAAAACAATTAATACATGTTGTTAGCATAAACAACTAATAGTTTTATATTAGGTTAATTGTTAGTATTTATTCCATTACTCGCTCGTATATTTTGTAACTACTCCACCTATTCCAGGGAGTCTTGTTTATTCACGCACCAATAAATATTGTAAGTGGTTCTATTGTTTAACATAAAGATTAAGAGATATTCAATCTCTAATTAATCACCTTGATTTCCTCCTCACAATCTGGTATCAGAGCTGCCAATACTCTGACCTCTGCGTTTGAAGGAGAAGTTCATTTACCGTGCGTGGAATTTCCTACTTGCCTACGTGAAGGAGAGATCTGCGTGAGACTGGAGTGACCTGCAATAAAGACTGGACGTGGTCAGTGTGGAAGAAACTGCATAAAGGTTTCAACGACCAATTCCAAACTTCTCTCCTGTTGCGTGGAATTTGGAGGATAGGTGGACTCCCAGAAATAAATAATTTTATTTATTTCTCCATTCAGATTGCTAACTGGCACATAACAATGATGCGTGGGAATTGGGACAGTCAGAATACGTGGAGTATTTGATTTCCTTGCTGCAAGGAGGTGTATCTAATCTACTGTTTTATTACTGCATGAAGTCTTGTTTGCTGTCAGCGACCTGCATGACTGCTACGTGACTCTTGCATGGTAGAGGAATCTGCATGATATTTTTAGACTGATGCGAGGAAGTTGTTTGGCTGCTGCGAGGAAGCTTTTAGATTGCTGCGAGGAAAATTTTTGATTGCTATGAAGAAGTGTTTCATCTGCTATAATGGCATGGATGATCTTGCTGATCTTCTAAGTGACATTAATATTATGGAAAATGAAATGGAAGGAGCTAAGTACACTTGGAGTAATAGACACTTGGGGGCTGATTTGATCCATGTTAAGCTAGATAAAGCTGTAATTTTTGTTGATTAGACTCTCCCATATGACTTTACACTCTCTACTTTGCCTAGAATGGGATCAGAACCACAACCCCATTGCCATTCAATTCTTGGATAAAGAGAAAAATGGCCATTACCCTTTCCGCTTTGAGAAGATGTGGATGGATCATCCTGAACTTTTGAGAGGATAAAAGAGTGGTGGAACATACATTTTTTTGGCTCTGTTATGTTCATGATAGTTCAAAACTAAAAATATTAAAAAGGAAATAAAAATCTAGAACAAGAAATTTTTGGCAACATCTTTGAGAAAAAAAGAAAATTCAGGAAGAATTAGCCACACTGGAAAAAAGAATCACAGAAGAAGGAATGATTGTCAATGACTATTATTTGGAAAAGAATATTCTAGCTAAATACCATTCTGTAATGTCTCAAGAGGAGACCGTATGTAGACAAAAATACAAAGCCTTATGGCTAAAAGAAGGTGATGGCAACACCAAGTATTTCCACTTGACTACTATACATCATAGAAATCATAATAGAATCAATGAAATCACTACTAGGGATGGCGAAACCAGAAAAGACTCTGCTATCATTAAGGAAGAAGTTGTGTTATTTTACAAAAATATCCTTAACAGGGGTCAAAATAAGGGGGAGACAAACATAGATGATTTCATTAAATGCATTCCTAGCAATCTTGTAGATATTAATTCCTTCAATAAGATTACAGACAAAGTCACTATGGAGGATCTGAAAAAGAATATTTTTTCCATAGAGGGGGATAAATCCCTTGGGCTTGATGGCTTCCCAGTGAGCTTTTAACACAAATACTGGGAAATCTGTAAACACGATCTTCTTAAAGAAATAAAAGTATTCTTTAGAACTAGCAGATTACTCAAAGTGATAAATAACACATTCATTGTGCTTGTTCCAAAGAAAAATGGAGCCTCAAACTTCAAATACTTTAGGCCAATCAACTTAGAAAATGTTCTTTACAAAGTATTCACCAAAATTATCTCCTCTAGGTTGCAACCTCTTCTTCTGAGGCTCATATCCCAAAAACAAGGTGGCTTCATCCAAGGTAGAGTAATTCAAGATGGTATTATTCTTGTTCACAAAGCCATACACTCTATGGAGAAAGAAAATAAGGAATGTTAGTTAAGTTGGATATGAACAAAGCTTTTGACAGAGTTTCATGGGACTTCCTTGACAAGATTCTTGAAAATTTTGGATTTTCCAATCATTTTAGGAAAATCATTTCCAGATGCATTTCCTCTCCTATGTTTTCAGTCCTTATCAATGGTTCTCCTACCGGTTTCTTCAAGAGCAGCAGAGGCTTACGGAAAGGAGATCCAATGTATCCTCTTCTCTTTATACTGATGGTTGAAATCTTGAGTATTTGAGTTGCCAATGTTGTTCAACAAAGAGAATTAAAAGCATTCAAACCATCCTCTTTGGACCTTAGAGTGGCCAATCAACACGTTGTTTGACAACATAATTTTTATTCTCATGGCATCGGTGGTGGAAGCTAAGAAGATGAAAGCTATTATTTTATAATATGAAGAGGTGTCGGGACAATTAATAAATTTTGACAAGAGTTCCCTCTATTTTATTCACACTCCTTTCTCTAGGCAGAAGAAAATATCTAATATCCTTGGGTGCAACATCAGATCTCTACCCTCTACATACCTTGGCATGCCTCTTTTCCATGGAACAATCTTATTGACAGGTTTCAAAGAAAATTAGCTACCTGAAAGGAGCTGTCCTTTCCCAGGCTGGAAAATTCATCCTCATCAATAAAAATTCCAAAACCTCCCTATATATTTAATGTCTCTATTCAAATTCCCTAGGGAGGTGATTGAAAGAATTGAGAAAATTCATTTTTTTATGGAGCGGTGTTGAGGAGCAAGAAAAATGTCATCTTTTTACGTGGGACAAAGTTTTTCATCCCAAGAAACATAGAGGTCTTGGCATAAAAATTTATTACATATGAACAAAGCTATGGTGACCAAAATGGGTTGGAGATTATTGAAAGAAGACCTTCCATGGACCAAGCTTGTTAGAGCTAAATATCTGGAAAATACTAGAAGCAATGATTGGCTTCATCAAGAGGATCTTCCTATGGGGTCTCAATTCTGGAATGCTCTCGTTAATTCCAGGCATCTGTTGATCAAAGGAAGCAAATGGAACTTGGGATATGGAAAGGATATCTATTTTTGGAAGATAAATGGATCTCTACTTCCCGCTTAAGAATAGGGAAGAATGGTCTTAGCTGATTGTTCCTTACTCCAACTTGATTAGCACAAAGGTTAAAGATTATATTAGAGTCAATGATGAAGGAATAAGATGGGTGTAACTACCTTTTATAGATCAGAATCTCATAGAGATCACCAAGAATTTGTAGTTTACCCTTAATGCTCATCACCTTGATGTTGGTGACACTACTGATGAACTCATATGGGAAGATTCTATAGATGGATCCTATTATGTCAAAAAAGGTTATACATTTCTCTCTCTCAACATTCCCTCCTCTTTTGAGTGGAATAAAGTCTGTTCAAAGAGTTGACTCTCAAAATCAATATATTTCTTTGGATTTGCATCCAAAACAAAATATTAACTAGAGACAATTAGATTAAAAGAGGAAAACATATTCCGAATAGGTGCATCATCTGTAAGAACTCTGGGGAACCGGTTAATCACTTATTCCTTCATTGCAAATATGTTGTTGATGTTTGGAAGACTTTCTTCAAGTTCATGGGGGTTAATTGTATCCTTCCGGATAATCTTCTCTCATCCTGAAATTATGGTATCCTCCCTTCAAACACATGATAGTTAAAAGGATTTGGTTGTTGTCCTTCTCTCACATCATTTGGCTTATCTAGAAAGACAAGAATAATAACATCTTCAACAATAAAAACCCTCCATTTGCAAGATGTTTAATCAACTTCTTAAAGGAATTAAACAAGACATTTCTAGGTTTAGACCCAAGAATAAATTTAATTAGAATGCAAAGGAGGTTGAAATCCTCAAGAAGTGGAACATCTCTAGTGCTCTTAGTCCTATATCCCCGCCAAGTTTGATAGGTCTTATTTTCATGGATAACCGCTATTAGTGGTTCTTTCAAACTTAATTTTGATGGTGCTTCTAAGGGAAATCCTGGGAACTCTTGTGGTGGAAGTTGTATTAGAGGTGAAGACGGTCACTTTATTGCAGAATATGCAAGGCAAATGGGAATTAATACTAATCACTATTTGGAAGCATTGGCATCATCATTGGGGTATCATACTTGTTTTTGCCCTCAATTTTTTGAACATAATCATTGAGGGTGACTCAATGAACATAATAAAATGTCTTAGAGGTTTAGCCCAAGTCAATCAAACCATTAAAAACACATTGAAGAGGCTACTCATTTGGCTAACTCCTCTAGATGTACCTTTAATCATACATATATAGAGGGTAGTCAACTTGCGGACTCGTTATCCAATATGGGAGTCCTTGATAATGATTTAAAAATTTAGAATGAAGTCACCTCCTTACCTCTTAATGTCTAATCAATCATTAATAAGGAGAAAAGCTAAAAATCACAGGGTGGATGTTTGATTTTTGAGGTCCTTTATGTCCATTGAACATACTGCCTATCCTTAATTTATCAATTAGAATTTGGTTCTCATTTCCTATAGGGTTTTCATTTCAGCCATGGGGGTTATTTGCAGAGTGCATCTAATCAAAAATACCAAATGGATGGAGGATGCAATGGTGTGGGAGATCCTTAAGAAAGGTGGTTTTACCCACTTTATGAATGTTGTTAAGGGGCATGATTTACATATTTCATAGCAGCTAGTCTAGAAATGGAATGGGAGTAGGGTGAGGTATAGGAACAAGAAATATCTCATCACGGAAGAGATGATTTTGTTAGTTACAGGTATTCACCCTAAAAGAATGTGGTTTTTTAAGAACAACTATTACAAAAAGGAAGAAGAATCCAAATTCTTGGAAGGAGAAGAAAGTCTCATTGAAGCCAAAATTGGTTTTCTTTAGAGTCACTTCCTAAACCCTATGAAAAGGTCAGTTATGTGATTATGAAGTATCTTACATTGGATGGCTAGTTTAAATTTACTTCTTAATTTCACTTAGTTTTATAATATAATTTAGAAGATGTGGTGGTAAATTTTCCTTTTTTCTTCTCTAATCCCTTGAACAATCAGTGAACCTAGTGACCCAGGGAAAAAAGCCTAACCCTCGCACCATGTTGTCATTTTTCTCCTTTACAATCACTTTGAATTGATAATTGTGAACACCCCCGTCACTCCCTCTCTATCCCCCTGCTCCCCTAAAGAGACCCCTGTGTTGTGACCCCCTTCATCTTCCGATCGCACCCTCCTCAAAAAAAAGAAAACCTGACCCCACCACAACTTCCATACTCCATTGTTCTCCGATTTCGAGGGCGATGTTGTCATTAGTCTTCTTGCTATGTGCGACAAAGAGATTGTCAATAAAGATAAAATTGGGAGCATGAGAAATGAACTTGACCTACACAATGACATGCTTACATAGATTAGGAAGGAGTGAAAAGTCTTGAAAGAGAAAGTTAGAGGTTGTAAGATTTCCATTGAAAGTGGAAACAAGGATGAGCAACTGATGGAGGAGATGGAAAAATAATCAAAGCTATAGAAGAGGAGCAAGAAAAGCTCGAAACAAACAATGTGACATCCTCTCCTTACTTAAGGGAAACATGGATATCCTATCGAGCATCACTACTATGTTGGAAAGAAACAAAGGAAAAGAAAAATCCAAGGATGACACCTCAATCAAGGATATCAAAGACAATCTAGAGAACCTCAAAAAGAATCTTTCAAAGACCACAAAACAATGGGTGGAGATGTTTTAGGATGAATTGATATAATTTTTTAGAGTCATGTTTTTGTTGTTTTATTGTGGTACTTATGTGGTATTGCTGGGTTTTGCTATTTTTGTTGTGCTATATCATAGCACCCCTTGTTCCCTTGTAGACACCTAAATTTTGTATCTATACCTTAATATCTTGCGTGCACATACTTTTACTCATCCCCTTCATCTAATCAAATTCCCATTTAATCCCCATTAATTAATTAAGCCACATTAATTAATTAATCATTTAATATCTTACATGTCCCATTATCCCATCCATATTAATCCTTATTCTCATTAATTAATTAATTCTTATTAATTAATTAATATTGTTCATATTTCCATTTAGGATGCATTTATTCTAAATCCATCCCTTTTCTTTTCTAAGCTTTTATCCCATCTATTTTTATGCCCTAACTAACTTAAATTCATACCAAAATAACCCAATCCTGCCGACATGCTTTAAATCATCCGTCTAATCCTTAAAAACACAAAATCATGCCAAAATAAAAAAATATTTCCCATTGAGGAAACTTTCCCGCCATCGGTGATGATCCATCCTGGTCGTCGTCGACCCTATAAAACTAGCTTCTTTCTTTCTAATTAGAAGCCGATGGATGCAAATTCGGGATTTTCTTACAAACTAAGCATCCTTCCTCACACCTGAGTATTCTTGAAACATTTATAGACCTTCAAGACATCATCTCAATGTGCTTGCATTGATCATAATAATCTTTCGTGAGACATATTAGTATCTATGTGCAGCTTTATTATGTTATTTGTTTAAATTTTCTTTGTATCACTCATATCTAATCTTTGCAGAGTTCATATTAGTTCCAATAGCACTCACAAATTCTCTAGTATCCTTTTTCTTACAGGTCATATTTCTCATCCATTCACCCTTGGCTTCATCTAGTTCTGCTGCATAGCCGCCACTAACCTCGTTAGATTACCGCCAACCCTATTAGATCATCATCGACCCAGATCAATCTGCTAAACAAACTTCTTCTATTGTTGTTTTCAGCCATTTCCTGGGATTTTATGCCCCTAGTCTCTTATTTTAGACTACCCAAAATGCATATAGATCCTTAACATCCTCTTGTTGTTATTTAGAATCTCCGGTTTGCTTATTCATCATATAGTCCAGATCAACCCTCCTAGGTACCCTGACGACTTGCCTCTCGCATAGTATGGGTCACCGTCGATCCAAACCAGTAACAAAAAATTTACGATTATTGCCATATAATTATCTTATAGATCAATTTCTCTTATCTTCCCATTTAGTAACATTTATGTTTATGTGTGTTTCTACAATTTCATCTTTTACAACACTTTTCTTAAAACAGGGGTGACATCCGCAAAGGGAAAATAACCACATCTTGGAACTACATTATCAAGAAACTCCCACATATACATATCTAATCCATCTTCATTACCATTTTGCAAGGCTATTTGATTTGCTGCATGGGATCCATCATCATCTTGCACTCGTATCACATCGCATATGAGGTAACATAAACCCTCTAGTATTTCCGAGTTTGCTAGTTATCGTAAGATGCATCACCGAGGATGAAGCCCGGAAAATAATTGATGATTTTCATGGAGGAGTTTGTGGAGGGGATTTTGCTAGAAGAGTCACAACCCATAAGATCTTAAGGGTTGGTTATTAGTGGTCAACTCTTTTTAAAGATACAAATTTGCTGGTAAGAAAGTGTGAGAGTTGTCAACGTTATTCGGAAGATTGAAATCTTCAAGCTCCCTCACTTTGCAACATGTATCAATTGAAGCCACATTTAAGCAGTGGACAATGGAATTCATTGGTGAGATTTCATATTCTTCAAGTGCAGCCACAAGTGGATATTAGTGGCCACTTATTACTTCACCAAGTGGGTGGAGGCAATCTTTACCAAGAAAGCTAGCCACCAAATTGTTATGGAATTCATTCGAATCATATAATTTATAGGTTTAGAGTGCCTACTAAGATATTTACGACAATGCTATGAGTTTTGAGCCAAACCTTTGGTAGTTATGTGTCATGAGTATGGGATAAACTTAGCATATGCTTCAAATTATAATCCCCAAGGTAATGGACAAGCGTAATCAAACAACAAATTTTTTTGAAGATAATTAGAAGACTTTGGAATTAAAAAAATGGAAGTGGGGTGAGCAATTGAAGTTTGCTATTTGGGTGAAAGAATTATTGTTAAAAGAGCTACTAGAAAGAGTCCATTTGAGTTGGTGTATGGAATTCAAGATCTACTTCCTTGCATATGCAATTATCTTCTTACCAATTTATCCAACAATTGGAGGACCAAGAGGTCAATCCCTATGATGCTCGTATTAATCAAATTGTTGAATTAGATGAAGAAGAAGAGAATTCCACCAAAGACATGTGAAGTTCAGGAGAAATTGAAGAAATTATTTGATAAAAAGGTAACTCCAAGAGCCTTCAGTGTGGGAGATCTTGTGCTATTATGGGATAGCATACATGAGGATAAGAGAAAACATGGAAAGTTTGACGCATTATGGATGGGCCCTTATTCTATTGATATTAGGATCGAGCATAATTTTTTTCCTAAAAGACTTAGATGGGGAATTGTTTGAGTTTCTTGTTAATGGTAGGCACTTGAAACATTTCCTTGAATGATTTCTCATAATCAAGGTACGCATCATTGTACAATGTATAGTCTTTTTTTTTTTTCTATTTTCATGTTTTTCTATTTCAATTTCTCCTGGTCCCTGGTGACTAGTTTTTGTTGGTTTCTTGGTTCAATCTTGGGAGGTTGGTTATTGTTTCTTTTCTTTGGAGGTTAGTTCTTGACTCTGTGGCCCAATGGATTTTTGGCACATGGTTTGTTGTCATCGTATTATGTTGTTCTTGTGGCACTCGTTGGGAGTGCCCATCCCCGAGTCGGAGCCGGTGTTGGTGCTCGGTTTTAACCTCGCCACTTTCAAACCGAATTTGTTTTTAGTCTACGTGGTTTGAATTAATCTCTTTCTTCCTATGCGGATGCATGAAGTTTTATATTTATATGTTTTGTTCTCATTAAACCTTTCTTTATGGGCATGAATCACGTTGAGCTCTGTGTTGGTTGCATTTTCTCTTTCCATGCATACCGCTGTTGGTTGTGTTATCTCTCAAAAGTGCATCCTATAGAGAGATGGTTTTAGGTTTCCTAAGCTTGCACAAATGATCTCTCTCTTTCTTAGATACAATGGAAACACCTCAGGTCTGTGGGTATACCTATTTTGAGGTGAGTCTTCGGTATCAAGGCCGGTTCCTTATTGGTGTATCCTAAACTGATTTCTGGGAGTTTGAGAGTAAAAGATGACTGTAAAATGATTAAAACTAAGGTGATACACCAAATTTGTATGAGGACTTTGACTGAGTATATGCACAACTGATTTGGGAAGGATTCTTGATGCACGAACCAATAGTTTTTCTACGTAAATATCTAAGGGCAAAACACTTGATTATACTGAGGGAGAATCAAAATAGTACTAATAAGTTAACATGCACATTAAAATTAAGCAGAAAAGACTGAATTTGTAGCAGGGTAAGGTGATTGATTAGGGAATTTGCATTCACAATATTAATATAAACATACACAAGACTACAAAATAACTTGGAAAGGCAGAAAAATACTTCACACTTAGAGGGAAAAATGACAAAATTTGCTTCAGTACTCATATATCCAAAAGTCCTCAAGTCATCCTTTTGTGCTTTGCAAAGGCACACAATATATAGAAAAATAAAATTCACCCTCTTCCTAAAAATAGACCAAGGCTTGTACTCGCCCATGCATCTTATTTTTATCCTTTATTTAATAATAGATAAAGGGAAAAATAGAGCATGCAATTACAAATAGGCATTATTAGCCTTACTTACATTACAACAAACTGAAGTTGATCGTTCTATTTTTAATAAAAGAAAGGTAAATACTTTACTAAAAAAAGGTTACTTTTAGGCAAGTCTTTCTCCATGAACATGCAATTCTGTCTTCTTCTCTATTCTGTCCTATTGTGAAGGCATGCAAAAATACAACTCCATGTATGTGAGAAAAATAATTACAATACTTAGCAATATTTGCAAAAAAATTCCTCCTGTGGGGACTTGCATGTTATGTGCACATGTTCTAATATAATTGACATCTCTCTTTTTAAAATATTTAGCTCAATGGTTATGACTTTCTAAAATACGTGTTTTGTACATTACTTGTGTCCATTATGAAATCTTTAGCTCAATTTTTTATTCTAGAGAATCCATTTGTTACAATTCATTGTTTCAGGATCAACTTGATTCTCGGAAATTCTATAGCACCTTTTGAGAATACTTGCTTTAATCCTTTTCAGATTGAGATCACTTGAATAGTGAATTTATCTATGAGACGAGTGTTTGAAATGTAATTGTTTTATGAAAATCACATCTATCGATGCTTGATCGTAATAATATTCTTGACTTTCTGAAAATAATGTGTATTGTTTTCTGAAAACATTATTATAGGATGGATCCATATTGTAAAATTATGAACTCGACTTTGATTCCACACTATTTTTAAACTTCATTTATAACTCCTATAGTAGCTATCATCGTATTTGATCAATTTCCTCAGATAGATAGTTGTACTTTTTGATATGGCAACATCTTTGTATTCATTCTCGAATGACTTCTATTTCTCAGAATCAAATCATGCATTCAATTTAATCTTTGAAGCTATTACTTGTTAGAATACTGCAATCTTGTTTGTATCTCTGCATTGTATAATAATCTGATGGACAACTTATTTATTCTAATTTGAAATTTTATCCTTTCCCGTAGCAACTAGCTTTGAAATTTATCCTTTCCCGTAGCAACTAGCTTTGAATTTATCCTTTCCCATAGCAACTAGCTTTGAAATTTATCCTTTCCCGTAGCAACTGAAAATTTAAAGTGTTGATTTTACATGGTGAAGCCCTCAAATTTTTTTCCAAAATCTCTCTTCCATTTATTTTCAGTATAGTAGTTGAATTTTCTGATTTGGAACATAACACTTCATGTTTGAAGTTGGATTGGTAAATAAAATGAGACATCATAGTTGTGTTATCTTGATCATAGCATGCTTTGCTATTTTTCTATATCACTTACTTGATTTAAATCATTCCTTTAAGCATGTAGTAGTCAAAACAACATGATGGAAAGTTGTAAATGTCCATTTTACATTACGAAGCCCTGTCAATTTTTTCCAAAATCTTGTCTTCATTCCTTTCAACTATGACCTTCTCTTTTAGCCAAACATCAACTTTCAAATTCTACTTTTTTCATCTGTTGTAAACTGAAACATGTGCTTCTATTGTTAGTCTCTCTTCTACACTATAACTTCTTCCATTTCAGAACAGTTATTGGAACTTTGAGTTACATTCTTCCTTTTATTGCATGCACTTATGACTTGTCTATTTTCCTCTTTGGCTGCAACCTGTACCTGCACACTTAGGAAAACAATTAGAAAATAATTAGGCTTTTTGGCCTCTCTTATGTCCATGTTTTCTTCTTTATTTTCTCTTTCTTCTTTCTGAGTGAATAAAACATGCATGCATTTTGTTCTTCAAGTAGAATACATCTCATGTTAGGAGAAGATTCATATGCACGAAGTAGGATAGTGTAGGAATATGAATTGATCCCTGAGCTCAGAATCGACAGCTTCATTCTTTTCTTCCTTTTCAGGTACAATGGCTTCTACAATGAAGATGAAGGAGAAACAAAAGATGGAGATGAAGATGCTTCAATCAAAGAACAAAAACCCAAGGCAATGATGGGTTCACTCATACTCCTTTGCTTTCTCTTTCATGCATGTGTACCTTTCTTTTCAGTAGTTGTACTTTACTTTTCAGTTACATCCCACGGCTTGTGTGGGAAACATTTGACTCTCCTTGTGAATAAAACATTGAATTTCATAAATGAGTTGTATATTTCTTTCTGCATTCTAGCTTCTCTGTATGGATTGTATAATGAACTAAACAACTCAATAACATAATTGAATGTCTTAATCATGAAGGAAAGAACATTGATGAGAACTTGTAACATTCAGTAATGAACTCGATTTTCAAGAATCTACATTTCTGTTTGCTTGCTTCAAAACTCAACACTTCACCTAATTTGTAATTTGTTGTCTTCATCAAGACAACATAGTTGTCCTTTGGGGATTTTTGTTCTTTTACTAAAGATGACATGAAATTGCAGACTATGTGATCTGTTCTGTTTTGAGACAAAACACATAACTACAGATTTCACTTAATCATTAATTAATTCAGCAATAACTAATAACATCAAAACTTCCTTAGCTTAGGTATACTTCACCCAAGACTTTTCATCGTAATGATGAAGTTTCGAGTTGCCCATTTTTACACAAGCTCAAAAATTTTCAACAGTTGTTTGGTTATAGATGACGAGTTTTCCCCTTCTTTATTTTCCATGATAATGCCTCCTTTGTTATTTTTGTCCTAGCATTCATAGACACCTAGTCGTCTTTAATTGGACGTGGCACGACGGGTCTATTTGGTGAACTTGTCACTTTTGTTACATTTGTAAAAATGCTAAATTGGTCTCGTGGCTCCGGTAATTTGTAATTGGCTATTCAACAATATGAAGCGGTGAAGAAAATTTCTTACTTTGACCTCAAAGATGTACACGTGTCATAAGATGAGTGGTTGTGGGAAGGTGGGCCTTTTTGGAATTTTGAGGCATTGTGGTGAAAGGTGTAAAAGTGTAAAAGGAATGCATAGATCCCACAAATGGACACGTGGCCATTTTTAAGTTAAAAGTGGGGAGGCGGGTCACCGAGGACTTTGGAACTTTTAGCCTTGTTTTGAAAAAGGAGTAAGGTATAAAAGTGAAGCGCGACCCCGCAAGTGCCCAGATAAAGCCACGTGTTGAGTCTACATCAAAGATGGGAAGGCAGGTTGCCGAGGTATTTTAGAAATTTCAGCTTTGTTTTGAAAAGGTAAAAAGGTGTAAAAATGAGCCGCGACTCTACCAGTGCCCTAGGAAAGCCACGTGTTAAACCTATATTGAAAGTGGGTGGGCGGGCTAGAATGTTTGGAAGCAAACAAGCTCTCCGAGTGGCATAAAATGCAAAGGCCCCTAGGCTCGCTCAACTAATATCTTTTCCACCTGGACGACCCAATTTTAAAATTGTAAAAACAGAGTTAACGGTTGTAAAGCAATGCATTTAATTTTACCACCATTAATGCTCTTATTGTAAACAAAGGACCTTGGGGGATGCAAATATATTCATCTTTTATTGCTAATTTGATGATCTTTCATCATTTTTATCTATGAAGTGCTTTTGAAATATTGTGGGGCTCAAATTTGTGAACCAAAAAAGTGTGAAAGTTTCCGTCTTGAATAAGAATTTCTTAGGCACTGCAAAAAAACCAATAAGAGTTTGAAACTCTTGTGTTTTGTGTTTGTTTCCATTAGAAAATCAGTTGAAGTAAAGTTAGGGTTTTTAAAAGAAGAATATGTCGCTTTTCTTCCTTGGGTATGTCGGGGGTCACAAGTGACCTCGACAGGATAACAGATACATACTTGATGAATGCCAACTTGAATGGTTTTCATCAACGATTGAGTAGTGCCCATATGAGTGAATCCTTGAAGGTAATTCATGATAGTTGTATTTCCTTGGTGGGTGCTATTCCACTTTCTGTCCAATTTCCAGAGTTAGTGTGGTATTGTGTGATAAATTATGACTTTGAGAAGAGAGAAGTATTAGATGGGATCGGGGATGCGGTGTTGACATTAACACCGGCAGCCATAAGGGTAATTCTAAAATTACTTGTAATTGCAAAACCCATTACTATTGGTATCAATCTTTCCTTGGAGGATTATGAAGTAAAAAAGAAGGAATTTGTAAAGATGATAAACACAAAATGGATCCTTACAGATAGAAATGCAATTACGAAAATCCCCAAAAGACTGGTTAGGGCTCAATTCGTTGAAGAGGTTGAAGATATCATTGTGCTCTGAGTTAGATGGCTGGTTTGGAGACTATAAATGAATTTAAATAATGGATGACCACCTACATATGGATTATCTTGGAAAGAAAAGGATATATTTGTTGGGCTACTTTCGTTTTGATGCAATTCATGGTCATATGGCCACCCCTGCAACTAAAATTGAAATGGGGAAATTACAGACTTAGAATTTTATATGATGACTTATCTGGTATATACCGTCATAAAGACATAGGTGTTTCAAGACATTATCACCACATGCTAATGTTAAACAAAGGCTAATGCATGAAATTTTCCCTATTTGCAATTAACTAATTTGAGTGGAAATATTAGGTTAGTAAATGATGCTTTCATTGCACCAATTATTTGCTTGTTCAAACCAGAATGGGGGCAGTATAGAATTTTTGAGCATGTAAGGAAAGTAATTATGGAGTATGGATGTTACTTCATTCAATACAAGAAGTTCACTTACATTAGAGTTAGTGGTTTTGAAGGAAAACTTTTCAAGTTGCCAAGGTATGTGGATGAAAAGCTTTGTTTATGTGAATTGGCAAGGCAATTAGTGCCTGTGCACAAGCTAATTGTTGGGAGGCACAAAACGAATGTTAAATTCCCTATTAGAATTGGTAAGTTTTCTTTCCCTTCCATTATAAAATCTAGATTGATTGGAGAATAAATGAAGAGCTTTGTCATGGAGACATTTGTAGCTAGGCCTAATTATGACATTCGGTGGGTGGTTAACAATGTGGCTAATACTTTCGAGCATGAGCCTCAATTTGAGGACTATTGGATAAATTACAGAGATGAATAAGGTGTTAGGTTGAGATATTTTTCAAGGATGACTTTGTCACAAGTTATGGATTTCAAGGTTGCCGTCATTCTAGAAGGACTTGTTAATGATTTAAATAAAGTAAGTAAATTCTATATTGATCAGAAGGTAGAAAGTCAACCCATAGCTCCCCCAAGTTGGGATGAGGAAGAATCTGATGATCCTTATATAAGGATAACATATGTCATGAGGAGAACAAAGTGATTTGGTTGTCCCGGATAAACATTGACATATCAATATAGAACACAAAGATTTTAAATCACTTCAAAAATATGGGAAACTTAGATGATGATCTCCCACATTTGAGGGAGGGTGCTGATAAGATTGAAAAGATCCTTTATTGCCATCCGTAAGGCCTACTTAGGCTTATCGATGAATGGACAATAGCCACAAGTAAGACATGTACTTCTATGTCTGCCCTTAGGTAGAAAAATAAAATAATGCTCTTGAAATCCATAGAAAATGCCCCAATTACTCCTACAGCGCCACTCCAGGAAAAGGGAAAGGGTTTAAATTTACATATGGTCCTCCCAAATGTTGTGCTAGAGCAACATACTACTGAGAAGTTAATGAGTGCAGCTATCACAAGTGGTCATAGTTAGCCCAAGCAACACAAAGAGGAAAAAAGGGCACCACCTAAATTGATGAAGTTTGAAAGGGCACACAAGAAGCCCAAAATTGTCCATCAACAAGTCCTGGTGAGGGTAGGTTCCCATACACCAAAGAAATTCAAACATAGAGATGAGGTAATTGATCCCCCAAGAGTGGATAGAATAGATAACGACTAGAAACAACAAGACATACCATTGCCACATATAGGATAGTAAGTCCTCTAATCCCTCATTCATTCTTCATGGAGAAGGAAGTAAATGACACTCGGAGTTCGGTTCCTCGGGGGATGTTGCAGTCAATATAGTGGAAAACCAATTTAACACCTTAGGTATGGACATTCCTGAAGCTCTACTTATTAGAGATATTAATACACCTCTAGTAAAAATAATGAATAAATTTGAAAATATGCAAACTAAGGTGATTGATTTAGATACTATTAAGGGATTTTATATGTTAGATAAGCTCAAGTTATCCATGGAGGAACAATTGTTGACACCAATAGGTAGTATTGAAAAGGATGAGGGATCGGAAGGAGATACCATGTGATGGAAATTGAAGAGATGGTTCAAAACACAAGAACTTCTTTCATAGAACAATTATTGTTGGTATCAAGCAAATCTAAACCAGTGGTAGAAAAGGATATGGATATTGAATTAATGGTAGAAGATATTGTGCCCACTCATGTTAATGTGGTTGAGAATGATAACATTCACCAAGAAGAAAAAATGTCTTTTGAAGATAAATTGAAAATGGCACAAAACTTAATTACTGATGAAGAAATTGTCATTGGTGGAGAATCATAGTTTTCAACAGGGAGTGTGGATCCATTTCCATTAGATCAACCTACCATAACATTTCCCAGGTGCCACTTGAAAATGAGGATAGTGATTTGTAAACTCAAATGCCCGGTCGTGGGGAGAAAAGAGCGCATTGTCCAAAATTCAATACAAAAGGGCAAATGAAGTGAAAGTTCATATCCTATGTTTTCATCCGAAGAAACATAAAAGGAAGGCCCTTTGAAAATGGAGGCTGATTAGGTTAAGGATGACCAAAATGAAATGCCAAGGTAGGAGAAGAAGCATCGAGGAATCAAAATCCCAAATTGAGACAAATGCTCTAGAGAAGACAAAAATATTGACACAAAAGGAGCAAGAAGTATCCATGCAGATGATAGTTGTACTTGACAAAACCAAAAGGATTGTAAGAAACAAAGGCTCAAAACAGTTTGAGGAAGGGTTTGATCGGTGAATTAATGTTAAGTGAAGAAACAACCCTTCCTATAAAAGCAATTGACCTCACCGCCTTCTCTTTTCCAAAGGCAATAAGAGCCCCAAAGAAAGCCAAGACAATCGCAAGAACCCTTATCGATTCATCCAGGGAAAGAACTTTCAAAATAGTAACCCCTTTTGAGGAGAAGACAAGAAAAGATATAAATGATGATGATTACAAGATTCGTGTCATCCCCTTGGGTAAACCATTAAGGGAATAACTAAAGTGGGGAGTTTCAAGCTATAAGTGGTCTTCTACAAAAGGTAGATGAGGATGGCATAAAAAAGAAACAACTTAAGGAGTAAGTTAGAGCCTTAAATTCATGTTTTCAATAGCCGACATGAAAACTAGTCGAGCTAGCAAGTGCCTCTCGTGAACACCCTTAAAGGTATGGACAAATTGAATAGTGATGTTAAAAAGGTCCAAGTAGTGGACACTTGGGCTGGACGATTAACGAGAAGGGAAACAAAGTTATCGTTGAAGCAAGGACAAGATATGAAGATATCAAAATTTTCTTAGATGAAATTGATGGAGTAATTGAAGATTGTGATAATGAGATATTTTACTTAGAAGGAATTCTCCCCAATCTTGACCATATAACAAGGCTCGGTGAGGAACTGGTTGAGCAAGAAGACACTTTACCAATAGAGTAAAAACGAGTCGATGCACTTGAAGAGCTCACAAAGATTAGATTGGATACCCTAAAAGAAATCAAGAAGGATTGTGTTGATGATTTACTTTATGCCATTGATAGAAGGCTAGAAGACATGGTGGTGGATTAATTTACAAAGAGCTATGGGGATTTAAAATTGGATTTCTTGCTTAGTTCATTTGAAAGTAATATCCAGAACATGACTTCTTCTATAAAACTTTTGAAAAAATGATGAAAAATTGAAAATAGGATTGAGGAGTTGAAAGCAAGGCCATTTGAATACAAGCAGAAAATGGCTCAATGTTTGGACATGGTACCAAGATAAACATTGATTTTCCATCACAACCTAGGACCGGATGAAGATGAAATGAATGAATTGTTTAGAAGATATGATGCTTATGTGGCCAGATTACTAGAGGAGTTGGAAGCAGAGGAAAAGGATGAAGAGAAGGAGCCTACATATACAAAAGAAGAGAAGCATGCTTAAACACTTCTCTTTTCATACTTCATTGACTTGATACTATGAATTGATGTTTTTGCTACATTAAATGTAGTTATGTCTTTGAATTTTTACTATTTCTTTGTTCCAATTGAAAGTAAAAATGTAGTAGTTCATAATATATTTGATTAAAATCTCACATACATTTGGAAAAGATATGTGAACTATTGACATACTTGTATTGATTGCAATTTAAACAAAAAACAAGACATGGTTCTATAGGGGCCCTTTCCCATGACAAAAAGAAATGTACATACATTAGAGGTCAAAACAGTGGCAAGAGAGAATAATACTCAAATATCCTTTAATCCTACTTCATAGCTTCCCCATCAATGAGGGAAGTCTATTAAACTTTTGTTCTTCCTAAGTACAAATTAATTGGATCCCCGTGATGTTTGTATAAAGATAATTGACCTCGCCAGGTCCCTGGACATCCCTATACCCATTAATGAATCCAAGGTCATCCTAGGGTGACCCATAATCTCCTCAAGATTGAATTTCTTTTGATGGTATGCTACCCAATCCAGAGGTCCACCACCTGAAAAGAAAGTTTCTTTCCCCTTTCCCTTATCAAGGGTCGATGTGCTAGGATTGCTCAAGAGGGGTCTTTGAAGTGTTGAGAGGGGCAGATGCTGCAGGTTGGTGACTAGGTGAAATGTGAGGTTTTGAATTGGTTCCTATTTCCCACTTCCTGGAAAAGGGTGGATTTTACCTTGAGAAGTAATTGGTTGAGGACCTCGAAGTTCCCATTTAGAATGAGGGGCACAATTCATCAAACACGCAGCTAGCCGAGTTACGAACCACCATCTCGTTGTCCCGAGTTGAAGAAATGCTTCCCTCAAATGGCGAGGAGAGATAGATTGGTCCTCTTCTCCATCTAAGATGATGATAGGAGAATGAGTGTGTGTTTCACCTTTTCTCTTGCTCGAGGATGGTGTTGATAATGGACATGATGGCAAGGGCACATTTTCTTCCTATTTCTTTTCCAAGAAGTAAACCCTCTTCTCCACGTTCACTTGTGTGGAGATGGTAGGCACTTTATCAATGGAGGTTTTTTCATACAATATGTATGATTCCTTAGGAATTTATTTTGATACAAATTCCTCATTGCATAAGAAGGGGCATTGAAAACTAGTCCACTGCAGACCCGAGGCCTCCTTTCAAACCAGTATCTTTTCAAATCCTCAAGCGTTTTCATGTACTCCTATATAAAAATATGGAAATACATAACTTAGAAGGAGGTGAACACAAGATTTATTCTGATCAATTTGGTTAAAAGTGCTATACGGACTTGTTGATATGTCAATGGTCCTTTGGTGTCTCCTGCACATTCCACTTTGAACAAGGCTCTAACAAAAGCTTCATCCGGGCCACTCAGGTCAAAAATATGATTCAAATCTTCTGAGGAAATCTCCTTCAGGCTGTGTGCCATGAGTGTCTTTTCCATTTCTCCTAGTAGAATCTTCTATACTCAGAGTTATGAAAGAAATACATAACTGCAAAGGAACAAAACTGAGTTTTATAGCCCAAAGGAGACACATATTTCAATTTGGAAAAATATTTCCCTTGAGGTAAGAGGGATCTTGCTCAGTTTGCATAAGGGAAATTTAAATACTAAGGAAGCTATAAATGAGCGTAATCGGTAAATCGTGGTGATTTGACAGACATCCTGTATAGCATTTAAACCAGTAAGACGAGAAGTGAAGTGAACTGAGCCCAAGAAGGTTTTAAAGTGATGAGTGTAAGTGTGTGTCATGTCAAAAATATTTGGAAATGCTCAGTGATCATTTGAGATGATTACTTAATCAAGATCTGAGGGGGACTGTTCAAGTAGCCTATTAAAAGCAATAACTAGACTTCCCTATCAAATACAAGTGGAGCTTGTCAAAATGACTCATGTTTTGAACACCTGGTAGTATAGGATGAAGTGCTTGAATACCCCTTTTTAATGAACATGTAATAAAGAATTATTATGTCAAATATTATTATTTTTGGGGAAAAGAGATTTGAATTGAAAAAGGTCATATAAAAGCATGTAAAAAGTCATGAGAAGGTGGGGGTTTTTAATTTTTATGAAAAAGTTTGAGAAAAACATCTTCTTGAGAAACTGTCTAAGAAACCCATTTATTTCCTGTGCCTTTAAATTTAATCATGTCAAGTTGGTTGCAAGTGTACAACCATTGACGAGCTCTGAGATTGTTACGAAACTTTCCCACTGATGAATTTAATAGGTCTTGAATTAATCTGTGTTGATCATGGGCATTATTGTGTTTGCTTCATTTCAGAATGTTTTCAAATAGTTTTTCTTGTTCTTGTTGCAATCTTATGTTAGAATATCTATAAGTCACATAAGATCTCATCCATGTGTTAGTATTGTGGCATTTGCAATTTCATTATAAGAAGATCTTTCATCTTGTAATGCAAATAAACAATTTAAAATCACTTTACTTTCATTATGTTGAAAAATATTATTTGTTAGTCTATTAGTGTATCTTAGACGTGATGAACAAGGGATTTCTAATGTTTAATTGAGTCTTTAATAGAGCCTTTGTGTTGAATTCTTGAAGAACGTATGAAATCATGCACCTTTTGGCTTCCATTGTTACACCTTCTAGTTGAAGGAATATTTTGGCTATCCTAAAGAATTCTGTTTTGTGAATTTTCCAAAGATTTGTTAAAGGTTCTCAAAGATCTAATAGAATCAACTTTATCTACTTAACTTCCCACCAAAACATCTTAAATGATGAACTCTACAAGAACTACCCCTATTTGTACTGTGTATCCATAAATGCACACATTCTAATGCCAAAATATGCGAAACAATCGGGTTTCAATTAATGTCTCTAGTAACCCAAACCTTATCCGTAAAATATCCCCATTCTCTAGAAGTGACAACTTGTGAGAGTTAGATTGTGGTGTATTGATCATATTTTCTCAAGTTCATCCTGAAAATCAAAAGAAAGATTTATTGATATTCCTTTATCAATATAGGTTACTGAAATGGGTCCTCTCACCTGGTTGAAGGCACAACCTAAAGCAAAGTGAGGGTAGATCAAACCCTCAACATGGTGCTATCCATTTTTACAATGTCTCGAGTGAGAAAGATTCACTGAATTTCATCCTCAGCTACAAAAAGACTTATATTATGATTCGTCTATCTCTAAGCATCCTGCTTGATCCGTGATGCTGCTCAACACCTAAGGGAGAATCAATTTGGGTACCAACACTTGGCATGCCCGTGGGACACCCTTTTTGTGATCTCTTTATTTTATGATCATATTTTTATTTCCTTCCTACTAACACTACAGTGTGAGGATCCACTTTATTGCTTCCTCATGTTGGGTTTGTGGTTTGGATTTCTCATCATTCAAAATTGTAGATAAATAGGAAAAATGTTATCCAGAATTCCCCTCTTCCCCTATTTTCTCCTTTTTACATCGTACTTTCCCATTCTTGTTTACATCCTCATCGAATACTACACTTCGTTTGGGATTAAAAAGAACATTTTTGCATCCTCCTTGCTCAAACAATATAAGTAGGGGTCCAATATTTTGCAACACACAACTTATCACACATAACCTAAACCGTATAAATCAAATTAACACATCAAAACACTTCCTTTCTCGGTAGACTGATTGGGATTTGGTCACCCAACAAGAAGCCCTCAAACATTCCCTTGGCATAACTTACCTAAAATCGACTCAAGTTTCCTTCTCTTAGGTCCTTCGTTATCAATCTCTTTTTTATTTTTCACATTCTTAATCACAACATAAAAGGAATTGTTGTCTTGACTTGTCTATTTAAAATGGAATCAAACTTCTCCTCGAATAGTTCTCAATAGTCCACCATGACCCCATCCAAACCCTTGGTTGCTTCTATACCTTCTTCCAATCCATCTACAAATACCTTCTCTATAGAACCTCTTCTTATCAACCACACCGATTGGTGGATTCCACTCCTTCCTCTTCATATCCCATCATCCCTGCTTCATCTGATATCACCATGCCTAGTGAGCATATTGACTTTTTTTCTCTCCTAGATCAGGTCTCCTTGTCCAACCTCCACTATCTTATTATAATCCCGCTTCTCCTCATCATATATCTCCTCAATCAATCCAATCTTCACCACCTGATATATTTAGACAATGATTCCCTAATCCACCTCTAGAAATATCTTCCTCGCCTCCTACATCATATCAATTTATCCCCTTTTCAATCAATACCATACATTAGACATCTTCCCCACATCTATTTTACCATCTTCATCATCTACCCATATCTTAGATATTGTGCTTATCACCTCTTCAAGGGATATCCTCACATCCATTATACCCACGATCCCATTACCTACCACCTTAACCTTCACTCGCTTCTCACCATGCAACTATTAATGTTGTTACCACATTCACACCAAAGCATTGACTACACTCGTCTCTCTATCCACACCTATCATGCCTAGACCATTATCTACATCTCTTCCACACACATCTGTCACCACAATTATTTCTTCCACATCCAAAATCCATCCAAGTATACCCTGACGTCACTATCACATATTTATTTACCCATGCCCACATCATCTAGTCCTCCAACATCTACCATTCTTGCATCTACATCCACAATGCCTCTTGGGACATCTAAGACAAACACAAAATGCATTCACACTTCTCCCACACAACCCCTCATTTCTACATTGATTCATCCACCATCTATATCATCCCCCTCTCACATAGACATTATTAACCACATAATCCAAATACCCCTTTCTATTTCCATATCCACATCTACTCTTGTCATTAATTCCACACCTAAATCTATTCAATCCACTGCATCAAACCGTGTTACCCCATCCACATCTCTTCCACATTTTCCTATCATGTCATCCTTAGATTCCATATCAGTTCCTATTTCTATTCTTTTTCCTACACCTACCGCATCAACTATTGTGACCACATACCTATTATCTCCTTCTTGTAAACCACCACATCATTTAAGCAATATTGGTGAGCAATCATTCAACTTGTAGCTACCATTGGTGATCCTCTTGATTCATCCACACGACTAGAAATTTCCACATCAAACCAATCCCCATCCTCCTTGGAAAAAATCATGCAAAAATTACTTCCTATGTCACCCATAGCCATACCATCGATCCATCAATCGAAATCACTTGTCATCCCCGCCAAGAGGAACTCCTCAACAATCCAAATAAAAAAACTTCAGCATCCTTCCATAACAATCTCTTGAGAGTCCTCATAATAGGATCGACATTACTCCTATCAATATTAGATCTACATCCTCCATCCTAGGCCCACATACCTCTTTATTAGAACTCCCTCCTCCATCGTGACAAATCAACAAATCCAAATCTAAACAATCTAATTCCCTCCTAGGACCAGTTCCCTCATTGAAAACACCTCCAATTTTCTAGCCATCCAAGCATAAATCATCAATCACTCCATCTTCTTCTAGACCACCTAGACCTCGACCTAATCCACATTCACCTTTACCATCCACACCATCTTACAAATCATTCCCCGATGCCTACATCAAATCATATGCGGAGGTCCTCCAACATCTTCTTCAGACTTCTACCATCAAACTTCCACCAATTAGGGCCTTCGATCCGAACCATCATCAATCCCTCTTGGTTTGATCCTTATTACATATGACATTGAGAATTGTAAGGCCCTTCAAACTATTGTCTATGATATTATTAAGTGAGACGACTCCTTGATGAGTCTCCTTCTCCATTTACTACTTCATCCATAACACATTTGGTTCTTTTTACCATATCTCCATCCGCTCAACTTCCTAGGTCTCTTCACCCATAGCAATCATCTCCTATCACTATTATTGACGAGTGTCATCCCTTTTTCATCGATATTGTTCACCTTGTTACACCATCCTCCTAACACCCATTTCACATCCTTTGACATACACTATTTTATTCACATCCCTTTCGCTTGGGGAACATCCTTCCCCATGTTATTGATATTTTAACATCCTTTTTTTCTTTTTATAGATTCATCCTCCCATGCTAGGGGCACTTCTTTTAGGACTTATCTATTCATAGATTAGTTCCTATCCATATTCGAAATTATATTATCTTATCCAACTTGGTTCATCCGATCATACTTTCAATTTCTCTTCCTATGATGACTTTCGTGGCCATATATATGCTTCCCTTCGAATCACCATGGTTTTGTCTAAAATAATCCATTTAAGGTGCATGTTTCATGATCTTTATATAAATCATCTATTCTAGTCTTGTTTTATCTTGTCTTTCTATTTGGGAACCATTTATTTGTCTTAGACGCATATCTTTACTTAATTAATGAGTTGTGTTTATCCTTATTTTCACTTATTTATCTTGTCTCATCTTTCCACGTTAATGTCGGACGTTAACGTCAGCGGCCTCATAACTTTATCAGAATGTCACTTCTCTAGAAAGGATCCAACATGGAAAGTTTTCCCCTAACTGGATTGGACCATACATTATTACACACAAGTATGGTTCGGGAGCCTATTGTTTGGCCTCCCTTGATGATAAAATGAAAGTGGAACCAAACAACGCATTGTACTTGTGACCATTCTATTGTTAGCACATTTACCAATGTGCCCTTAGTCATATCCTTGGATCATTCCTCCATCTTAGCTTTTTCCATCTCCCATCGTGATGATTTGGAATTATGTGGTCTTCCATCACTGCGCTAGATGTGACCTTAAATATTGGCACCATGACTCTATCCATAACATATTCCTTTGGGATAGGTTCTCCCCTTTGATGAGAAATTTTCTATCATCACATCCATCGCCTTCTTATTCACCTATTGGAACCATAAAAAGGTCCAAGGGTGTCTCTTGTACATTCTTTATCCCCTCCTAGGTGGTCTACTTAGCTATTCCTAGCTCTCCCCCATGTTAATTCAAAATTCATGGATGTTGTTATCAAAAATAAAAGTTATCAAAAATAGATGATCCCTCAAAGGAAAATTGTTCATGCCAAAAAATAAAAATAAAAAGCATGAAATCTTAATCAAAATCAAATAAATAGAAGAAATAGATCACTCGAAGGACGAATATCATATATTACTCTTGCCATCTATATTTTCTATAAATTAGACCATACCCTCGAAGATGGCTACTCCTTATGGAATTTGATGGCTTTCCATATTAATCAACCTACCATTTTATTAACATCCTCAGGAAGCTTCCCGCATTGATCAACTTTCTCTTTCCCTTTCTTAGTTGGGGCATAGTTTAGGGAAGTCCACTTTTGAGAACCCTCTTCTCTTGTACAAGTTTCATCTCAAACATATTTTCTTGACAACATTAGGTTTATGAGATCATCTCATCCATTGTTCATTATGATCTTTGATATGACTAACTATCATTGGTTATTTTCTAACATTGTTTTTGGTCGCATGTGCCTTGTGTTACCTAGATCCCCTTTTTGTTTACTCTAATGAAGTTGGAGGAACCTTTTCCTTGTACATTCCTTACCATAACGTAGTGTTGTTCACACCTATAGGTCACCACCATTGTGAGGAATTTTTATCCTAATCCTATCGCATCTATCTTTTAGCACATCTTTCTTCATCTCAATCACATATATGTTATCTATCTATCTTACAACACATTTATTCAAACTTACATCCATCATTAATCACATTCATTCTTAATTTGTTTTCATCACATCTTACCCATATACATTCCAATCATCATGATCAAATTTAAACACAAAACATATAGTCCTAATCCTCATTAACACATCACACATTTATATCACATTTTATTCATACACATACACATTTAAAAAATCCATCTAATCATACATCTATTTCACCATCATCATCAAATATAAAACAAACATATAATCTAAAATCACCATCACATCTAATCTAAAATCCATCATCATGACATATAATCTAAAATAATCATCACATTGAATTAGATCCATCACATCACATAATGAAAACATAACAATCCACAAAAACATATATCAAAAATTATATTAATACATCATGTCCCTCTACAGGGGGCTCCCTCAAAGTAGAGATGCTATCAAAATCGGTGAAGGGAATGTCTGAGGCTCTCAAGTCCTATCCCTCTAGGGAGGGTACAACACCTAATCCCTACGCATCTCAGCCATCCTCGTGGCCTCCCTCTCTACTCATGGTGGTTTACCACACCGGTTCTGCTCCTAGATGGCCTTGCTCTTCCTACAATCATCCTTTATAAGTTCTCCCAGTATCACAGTGTCTTTGGAAACTTCTCAAATAAGATCCCCTCATAATATCTAGCATCTGTGGAAAGTTCTCTATATTTATCCATCAAAATCATGTTGGGAGGTGCTACATTTCTTGACCCCTATGGAGCTTCCTAGGAACCACTCACCGAAACTTTTTCCAAAATAGTAGTCAAATCACCAAAATGGCCATGTAGGCCTCCCTCTGTCATCGATAGCGGTCTCTCTCATGTGTAACTTTATCCCTCTCCTAATTGACGCATCCTCTACTACAAACTTGTGTCTCTCTCTATCCTCATCTTCTCCAACTCAGCAGTACAATTGTGCCACCTCTATAGACTCGCCTACTTCACCATCTCCACCTCCTCTAGGGAAGCCTCATCTACATCAATCTCCATCTCCTCTATCTCCTCCTCCTCATCTACTCTCTCCAAAGCAACCCTAGTTTCCCAGATAACATCCATCCAATAACAAAATTTGGCCTCAAATCCAACATTATCATCCTCATCCCATGGCACCACCTCCTCCTCCACTAGATCAGCCATGATGGGACTCAATAACTCTTTTCTATCTCCTCTTTTATATAGAATGGGACATCTCGTATGGTCTGGATGACCCCAAACTATTGTTGCACTCGATTAAACTTGACAATCTCTATCTCTCGACCATCTCCCCTACACCACATTGTCCTCCTCATCCCCATTAACTACACATCCAAAATATGCAAGGAGGGAAATCCTATACGATGTCGACCTAATCTTCTCAACATCCACTCTAAAAGTCCGATACATACCAATCCACCCTCCTCTCACTCCTGTTTCCATTGAAGGCCCGATCAACCTCCATCTTAAAATCCCACATCTAACTCATGTGGTCTCCTATAACCCACGGAAGCCTTGATATCTAATCATTGCTATATGCTCATATGGCCAGTGCAATAAGAAACCAACATCCAATCCTGACATCCTACCTGCTCTATACATGGAAAGATCATGATAAATCTGAGCCAATAGAGCGTCCCAAATGAAAACATTGTCTGGTGGTCCAAATGTCTACTACCACACCAGCTAACACCCATGGAAATTGTTCCCCACCATAATATGAAAATCATAACACAACACGTACCATCATCACCATGCAGTTCAAATTTTTGCATAGTACCGATGCCCTCGTATATCTCAACTCATATGCAAAATCCCTTGAAGAAAATCTAATGTGGGTGCATCAGATCCAAATAGACATGTCAACATTGCTAAACTCTCCTCACTAGTAATGGGAACTACCTGCTCCCTCTGTATCGGAAATCTCATAATCTGATACACATCCTTCAGGTGACTGTCATCTCCCTTGTCCTAAACCAAAATGTCCCTGTCTGCCAATCCAATCTCTCCACCAAAGCAATCATGAGCCCCACATCCCATGGGATCCTTTGATAGTATTTGAATCCACCCAACCCCACTATACCCAAGTGTTCCCACTCAACATCTATGACATCTCCTTTGGTTTACTCATATAGAGTATACACTTTGTCCCTCAATTACAAGGTCTCTAGCCTACAAACATAAATAAAACATACATATATCAGATAGACCATACAAAATTCAATAATAATTAATTAAAATTAATCAAAATTTAAAATTATATTAATTTTTATCCAAAATCCAATCTAAACCCTAATCTAACCAATCTAACCTTGGTCACACCGACCACAGTCGGTCGACGCGCTTTTGGGGGTTGATTGTAGTGCCTTAGGGCTAGGTCGATGTCAACCCACCTAGGTCACCACCAACCACCCTTGTGTCATCAAAGTTTTGCAAAAAAATTCAAAAAAAATAAAAATGCAAAACTTAATAAAACATTAAATTCAATTAAAAACCAGTGTGGGTTTTGTTACTCACCATCCTCCGCACCCTCAAACGCTTCTTCGCAGCTCTCGACGGCCTCCATCTCTCAACTCTCTCTTTAATCTCTCTCATCTATTTCTTGTCAAAATTCACATGTGAAATGAGCATTTTCATTGGTTTTGACCCCTATGCTTATATAGCCACCGATCGCTTCAGGTCATAGTTGACCACCTTTATTCATCGATTAGGCTCTTGGGCATTTTCCGTCCGTCGTATCCCTTTCCTAGGGCATAATTATTTTTGGGATTTTTCCCTTGCCTGGCCATCTCCTTTCCTCTGGGCATTTATTTTTGATTATTAAGTCTATTTTTTCCATCCCATATTCTAAGTCTCTAGGCATTTTTGATCTAAGGTTCAAAACTATTTCTTCCTTTGGGAATTTTTAATTCCTAAATCCACCTTTTGTGGCCATAATAAATTCTCTTTTAGGCATTTTTAGATCACAATCCTATCTAATCCACACACAAATTCTTCATTTGAGGCCATATTCATTTTCCCCTTTGGGAATTATATTCATCATATCAAGTCCACTCTTGTGGCCATATTCATGCCCTTCTTAGAGGCACCATATTCTCATTCTAAGTCCACCTTTTTGGCCATACTTTCCCCACTTGGGGCATATTTTGTTTTTTTTTTTTCATGGCCATACCTTTCCCCACTTGGGGCATATTTTATTTTCACCTTCTCAGCCATATTTTCCCTTTGGGGTATATTACTTCATCACACACTTTTTAATTTTTCCATCTTGGCCTTTTTTGTGTCCCACTAGGCACCATACCTTTCATCCTCATCCCTTGTGGATGCATACCTTTTCTCTCAATTCCTCATGTACGAAGGATTTCACATACCTTTCACATATATTTGCACATATTTCGATGACTTACCTATGACTCATTGGTCATCATCCGTCTCTGCATCCATATTCCAAAGTGATTTTCACCCACTCACTTTGGTCCATAGAACGCCGCAACTCATCTCCGTTGAGACCATAATTTTCCTCTACCAATGTGATATTGGAGTCACCACCATATTTTTATTGATATTGTGATCTTTTTTCCTAGGGGCATCTTGCCTTGGTAATCATTTTACCCATCCTTTCTTCACCCACCTTCCCTTTCATCTATCTTTTTCATCAAACGTGTCATCGATTTCCCTTATGTCATCAATCCTCATTTTAGGGGAGATTATCATCAATCTTTTTCAATCCTCATCCAACTCTCATCATTTTTGTCTCATGGTTTGCTAGCTCAAACCACTCAAAAAAAAGGGGAAAATGTAGACACCTAAATTCGGTATCTATACCTTAATCACTTACATGCGCATAATTTTTACTCATCCCCTTCATCTAATCAAATGCCCATCTAATTCCCATTAATTGATTAAGCCACATTAATTAATTAATCATTTTAATATCTTACATGCCCAATTATCCCATCCATATTAATCCTTATTCTTATTAATTATTTAATTCCTATTAATTAATTAATACCCTTCATCTTGACATTTACGATGCTTTTATCCCAAATTCATCCCTTTTCCTTTCTAAACTTTTCTTCCATTTATTTTTATGCCCTAACTAACTCAAATTCATCCCTAAGTAACCCAATCCCACCTATATGATTTAAATAATTTGGCCAATCTTTAAAAACACAAAATCATGCCAAAATCAAAAAATATTTTCCATTGGGGAAAATTTTCCCGCAATCGGCGGTGACCCACCCTAGTCATCGTCGACCCTATAAAACTAGTTTCTTTCTTTGTAATTCAATGATGTGCATGTAACTTTGAGGATTTTCTTGCAAATGAGCATCCTTCCCAAAGCCTCAACATTCTTGAAACATTTACAAACCTTCTAGACATCATCTCAATATGCTTTCATTACTCACAATAATCTTTCATGAGACTTATAGGTATCTCTGTGTAGCTTTATTGTGATTTTCATTGAATTATATTTGTATTGCTCATATCTAATCTTTTACAAGTTCAGATCGGTTCCAACAACACTCACAACTTCTTCAACGACCTTTTACCTTAGCATTTTTCTTGTATGGAATCTTTCTCATCCATTCATCCTCAACTTTATCCAATTCTGCTATAGTCACCGCGACCTTGTTAGATCACCATTGACCTAGGCCCAATCTTCCAAAAAGACTTCTTCTACGGCTATTTTCAGCCATTTCCTAGGATTTTCTACCCCTGGTCCCTTATTACAGACTACCCACAACACATACATATCCTTAACATCCTCTAGTTGGCATTTAGACTCTCCAGTCTGCATATTCATCCTATAGTCTAGATCAGCCCTTCCTGTCATTCGTACCTACTTGCCTCACATATAGTTTGGGTCATCATCGACCTAGACCGGTAACAATTAATTTACAATTATTGCCATATAATTAGATTTTAGATCAATTTATTTCATCTTCCCATTCAACAACATTTCTATTTATGCATGTTTCGTAGTTTCATCTTTTACATCGCTTTTGTTGAAACATGGGTTGATATGTGCGAACGGAAGCTAACCACTTCTTGGAACCGCATTGTCAGGAAACCCCCACATATATCTATCTAATCCATCTTCATTCCAATTTTTCAAGGCTATCTAATTTGCAGCTGTGGGATCCATCACAATCTTACTCCCATATCACATCGCATTTGAGGTAACATAAACCCTCCAACATTTCTGAGTTTGCTAGTTTCTTTAGTAGCTAGTGCATTTACCCTTCATTAAGAATGAGAAACTTCAAACATCATCCTTTGTTGAGCTTCCACTTTGTTGTGATCTCTATTTTTTGTATGGTGTGTATTTGAATATATGGGCTTAGGCCTCTTGTATCTTGGGTAGGATCCCAGTCAAAAAAAAAAATTTGGCATTACTAAAATAATATTTTTATTTTCAATTTAGAATTTATGCATGATCATTCTTAATTTAAAATTTAACAAATTTAAAATATAAATTTACCGAATTTAATTCTACGCTTGTTACAATTATAGCTCAAACCCCTGTTTTCCAATAATAATATATTTAAATATATTGTTTTAAATTCTCTCCATTATAATTATAGCTCAAAACTTACTGGTTTTAATTCTATGTTATAATTATAGCTCAAAACTCTATTTTAAATACGCTCTATTTACAAACTGTATTTTTCAGTGTGAATGTAGAATGGATAATTTTTTTATGTTGATGCAAACGTAATGGTCAATGCAAAATAAATTTAAGTATTTGTTTGGCATATATTAAAGTTTGTATTATATGTTTTCATTTATTAGTTTAGCCTATATTAATTTTTTAAAAATATAGGTACACTTTTTTATATGGATTGGAATTGTTTTCATTGTTGTGCTTAGATATAAAGATTATTGTTTACTTATAAATATTGTATGATGGTAATTTTTTTAATATGGATTGGATTTTTTTCAATAGATTATTATTTACTTATAAATATTGTATGATGGTAATTTTTTTATAAACATATATAAATAAATATTCTCTATTTATTTTTGAATATTTGAAATTATATTTATATTTTAATTAACATTTTTTTTAATTAATATTATTATTGTTGTATGTATTAATTGTAAACTTGTTATAATTTTATATTATTTTTTAAAATTTAGATGTTGAGATTATATTTATATTATATTTTCATTATAATTATTAAAAGATTTACTTATAAATTTTATTTTTATATATTTTATTTGTACTCTTTATTGTTTATTATTTTATTAATATAATTATTGTTATATGTATTAATTGTGAAATTGTTACGATATTTTTGTGATGATTATTTTTTAAAAAAATTAATTTACTTTTAGATGTTGAGATTGAATTTATATCATATTTTAATCATAAATATTAAAAATTTTATTTATTTATTTAATTTTGAATGTCAAATTTGTATCGATTTAATATCTATTTTGGACAACTAACAAATAAATGGACTACGTGTAGGTTTGAGATGACATGGACGAGAGCACATCCGCCAAGTGGACCAATCACGGACGGAAAGTGGTACATGAAGATTCGAGAAAATTTTGGTTTTGTGACTCGCCTTCAATGCTCATTTATAAATGAGTGGGGCCACTGTTTGTTGGTTAGAGGCCCTCATTCAAGGTTGACACACTCTTTTCGTGGAGGGGTGCCTTGCCCTCCAATCTTCATATTACCGTAATCGAGCTATTGTATATATTTTCTCATGATTTTTTTAATAGGATGCATGTGGGATTTATTTCACCGTAATATTGAAATTCTTTGCATTGTATTATAATTATGCTATGCACGGTCTAGTTTGCCCAAGCTAGTTAAAAATTTAGCACATTACTCGAGCAAACTCGCCCACATCTCGTGCCATATCCTTAGTGAAACAACCATCAACTCAAAGCATTCCAACAACATATCCCGATATAACGTGGCATGCCAACAAATCATGAAATGGCTTATCTACGTGGCATCCCATCAGCCAACTCTGTGTCACGTGGTTGTTCCAACAACTAGCCTTGACCAAACACGGTAGCACAACACACTACCAACGATCAACCCATATACATGGGAAAAAAGAAACATAAGAGTGGCCACAACCACATATAAATGGAGAGGCCCTATTATATTTAAACACTAACCAAATCCCTCACTCGACACATTGCGGACTAAGTTCCCAATATAGAAAATGCAAAATGCATGGGGACGCTTGAACCTAGGTCTATGGGGTGAACAAATAAGGGCCTTGCCAATGCACATGGGTTGTTGAAATGATATATAGTGAGCTCACTTATATATAAAGTGACTTTTTTAATAGATCGTGTAATGAAGCCATAACATAGAGTTTGCAGAAAACATAATTTTTGAGGCATTTAGAGACATTTTTCGAGTCTTTTGCCGAATTGGAGAGTTGTTCCAAAATTTGAGATGAAGAGAATGGTGACTTCATTTTTCCATGAAGTGTTGTAATTTTCTTGGTGGAAGGGTTTTTCTAGCTCAATTTCATGGAGAACATACTTGAAAGTCTTGCAGAGCCATGGATGAAATTCTAGATGATTATGAGATATGATCATAGTATGCAACTTTGTATTAAGTGTTAAACACGTGACATGATATATTATTCATTCGGAACAGTATAATTTTTTACTTCAAGTGATAAACTAATAGATTGATTCACGATTACAGTGAATCTGGAAATGTAGCCCAACTAGGTGAACTCTGTTATCAATGTGTTGAGTTATTTGATTCAGTGTTTGTTATTTATTATCAAATTTCAATTATTTGATTCAATTTTTTTATGAAAATCCTCCTTACAGGGAGCTATTATCATTTTTGTATCAAACCGGTTAAGCTCGGTGTTTTCCATTAGTTGTATTTAATTTCCAGTTTGGTTTTACAATTTGAGCTTGTTGATCTTTCCATTTGTAGTGTGAAGTGTTTTGGGAAGTACAAGAGTTTCAGAATCCATTGGGCTTTCCTTGAAAAGAGAGATGCTAGAAGAGCTTGAAAGAATGATAATGCAAATTTAGGAAGAGAATGCTTTTCTAAGGTGAAAGCTTTATGCCCTTAAGGAACACATTGAATGCTTCAAATCGAGCTTGAATCAAGGATGAGATCTTGACGATCTTAGAGTATGGTGAATTAAAGAAGGATGTTCCTTCCACTTCATATGCGAACAATGACATATGAGTGCATCAGTAAGTATTTCATATGTGATTTTTAAAGTATTCATTTTTTTAAAGCACCAGGAGTGAAATTGTTTACAAATCAATTTACATAGTTATTCAATTACAATGCAATATATTTATTTATATTTTATTTTTAAATTTAATTGTTTTCTATTTTTATTAATAGTATTATACGTATTCATTATTGTTATTGCTATATATATTAATTATTATTATATGTGTAATTACTCTAATATATAAATTTTTGTTTTTACATTTATCATTATATACAATTAACATTTATTTATATTTTCACATAAAACAATGGTTTATATTTAATTGTGAATTAATGTAATATTTATATTTTATTGAATAATTGTTTGGTTAATTTTTTTGGGTGTATTTTTAAAAATATATGTAACATTCTCTTAGAATATTAATTTTTTCTAGATAAGGTAATAAAGAGTGATTTTGAGGGGATCAAACACCCTTTATAATCGAAAGATTAACATCAAATCTCAACAAGAAACAAAGTGGGGTGAGGTTACTTTAGACCAGAATAGAGAAACCACCCAACACCAAGACTAAGAGGGAACAAAAGAGGAAGAATAATATTCCAGAAAGTTAGTCAAACATACTTGAATAAACTCAAGAAACACACTAAACCTATATCAAAAAAATCCTAGCCAGATACTGAAAGGGCGAATGCTCGAGAGGATCCCACCCATGGGATTGTAAGCTCATTCGAAGAGGAGAACTAGAATTTTTCCCTTTATTTTTTCTAGACATGATTTTCCAATCATCACACCAATTAGGGTCTATGTTTTCATCTAGATGAATTAGGAGCCAGATTTCAAATATCTCCTCTTTACCAACAAATGATTCCTCCTTCAATATTATGGTTTTAGTAAAACATGATTCCTCCTCCAATGGAGATGGTAAAACCTGCACCATCCGATGAAAAGTTGATTTCGCTAAACCCAACAAGTGGGGGAAACAATATTCTCAATGAGACGTCGAATCTCCTCGACAACATTTTCTAACACCTCCGATTCAAAATTGCGTCGAGCTCTCGATCTTCTTCCATTGAATCTTCTCGATGAAGTATTTGAAACATTCTAACAACCAAGATGAATGGGTTGAGAATCCTTCCACCACGAAACTTTTTCCTTCACTTTCGGTTTCACTTTCTCGACAGTCAAAAGCAAGGTTACCCAAGGAAAAAAATTCCCGCATATAAAGGAAAATCCTTCATAGTCGAGAGGTTGAGTCCATATTCTATCTAAAACTTTGAGTTCAATGGAAGTGGGTAGATCAAGAGGTTTCTAGATCCACGAGAATGCAAGCATAAGTAGTATGGGTGTAAAGTTCAGTTTTAGAATCTATGGAAAAACACCCTCCCAAAGCATTACCAATAGATATCAAACTCTCCTCCCTAAAAACTACGGTGGGAGATGAGCGTAATTGAACCCAAACATGATTGACCTTAAATGTTCGGTGATTGGATTGAAAGATGGAAACCATGGTTTCATCAGCAAGTGATGACTCTATAGTTCCCATAGCTTGGAGAATATAACATCTCTATCTTCAACAACATTAAAAACCACAATAAAAATCCTCTAACGCAGGGATAAATTCCACTTTACCTTCCATGAGTGGTTTCCAATGCGAGGAAATCCATGAGTGAAGAAGTGGCAGCCTATCTAGTCCATTGAAACGGAAGATCAATCCACTGCTCAAGAAATATTTTTCAACATATAACACCAGCTCCTAAAAGAAATCAAAGGAGAGGCTTTAGCATCCTTTAGTGGTCTCGTAGTTTGGGGATTCAAAATAGGGTCCACATTAAAAATGAGCGCTTAGGTACACACACACATATTAGAGAGAGAGAGAGAGAGAGTGTGTGTGTGTGTGTGTGTGTGTATTGATTTTGATATATTTATTTTAACATTTATTACATGTTATTGATTTTATGTTTGTATAAAATATACACCTTTTTTATACTTAAAAATTATGTATTTAGTTTCAATTAATAAAATAATAAGTGATGAAATTGTGAACAAATATAATTGTTGTTTTGAGTTAATATTTAGGATATTTTTTGTCTTTTTATGTGTGTATAAATAATTTTATTTAACATTTATTTATGAAACAATTTTTTTGTAATTTATTTATTTTGTTTTCAATATTTATACATATATTTGTTTCATACCTTATAAATATATAAGAAATATGTATGTATGTATTTGTAATTTGTTTTGGTGTTAATACCTAGGAAGGGATCTATCACAAAAAAATGCATTAAGCTCTCCAATATAGCTACATCTCATCTTGGCTTACATTTAAAAAACACCTTATCATGTACATAAGAACTTTAGATAGTAATAATCTATAGAATGAATCCTCATCAAGCTAATAATTTCAAAATTCCACCTTGGCTTCGTAGGAAGGGTGACCCCCACATCCTTAGCCGAGTGCCTCTCCTAACCAATTGGCAAAGCCTTCACTACCTCACTCACTTGATGAAGATGCCCACAATATTGTATTGAAAAATTGCATGGCCACCTTCCCAAGCTAGATAATCCTGATGGAGGACTTTCTTAGTAGAATTTGAAATTATATTGCCACCACAAATACCTTACATTACTTCAAAAACATTCCTCTTACACAATGACTACTTTGGATCAAACATCATATCCAAAAATGTGTATGTAGCGAGAACCTTCCACATCATTACATTCCTTCACTATTGATCATGCACGTCCAAGCTAAGCCTCGTGATTCGGGGGTTTTTAATCTCACCATTCAACCAGTGTGCGAACGAAGTTCTACTATAACACCGAGTTAATGAAGATTTCGTGCCGCCATGATTCATCATGATCCATGAACCGATAACCAAAACATATTTATGAGGGAAGAACAAGGTGGGAAATCTCAACCAACTTCGGTATTTAAGGAAAAAAGCCATTAATTGGCACGAGCATCCACAATGTTTCTTGGAAATTAGAATTAACTAGCTTTGTGTCATATGCGCTAAACAAGTTTTAATCCCCTTCTACCATGCAACAATGAATGATGTATCTAGCCTACTCATTATACAACAAATCCTTAATTACTAAGGATCATATATCATTTGGAAAATTATGCCTCCATTCCCATAAAGTTACTTGTACATGTGTACATAGTCCAACACCCAAGTTAGCAAGTCCATCTTCTACTTGGTTACCTTGTCTCTTTATGCGAGTAATCAAAATATTAGAGAAGTTTACCTTTAAAAAATGACCACCTAAATCAATGCATCCAAAATGAAGCTCTAGCCAATCCTCTTGAGATAACATCAATTATAATTTTGGGGTCTCCTTCAACCTATAGATTACATAGTCTCGACTCCTTTTCTTTTTGAAGTCCTTTGATTAGAGTAATTCCTTCAAAGATGATTATTAGAAATATTTTTGTACTCCAAAGGTTATCATGAACAATCATTGACCTTGTGAATCTCAAAAATACATTTGCCACCAACCACTCTAGGGTTTCCCTTAGAGGAACCATTAAAGTTAAATTTGATCCAATCATAAGGTAGTGATCTCCATAATACTAAATCCACTTTCCCCATCCCATTATCACCAAATATCTATTTATAATTTATATTGATATATATTTCAATGTTATCTTATTTAAATATGGTTTTTTTAACGAGGGATTGTATTTTCTTTATTTTATTATATTTATTCTTATAAGGCCTATTTCTTTTAATTTGTATTTTTATTTAAGTGTGTGTTATTTTAGAATTGAAATTGGGATGTATGTTTATATTAATAAATATAGATTTATTAATTTATTGATGTGCGTATAAATGTACTTTAATTTTTTTGAAGTTATATATATGTATGTGTTATATATGTATATATGTATATGTGTGTATGTATATATATTTAAAATCTTTATTATGCTAATAGCTATTTCACAATGGGTTACGTTCACTTGTGGGTTGTAGATGAATTGTTGAGATTTGTAATATAGGGGATGACCATTATGTCCGCCTCATTGATTGGTGGATGTACCATTCTCGTTTACTTTTCCTTCCCTTTTTTTCCACAATGTTTACATTTAACATGGGGAAATTCTGCTGGAGACATTATTCTTTGTGAAGGAATTTGTCTGCATTGTTTAGACGTGTGTTTATATATTTGACATATATGTGTTTATCCTAAAATGGTTTTATTCATTTGTAATAAGTTGCATTGTGGAGGGTAGTGAGTAATTTTTTTGCTAATACCCTTTTCATGCTTGTTTCATAATTTTTGGTGTGTTTATGCATCTCCTTATTGTATGGGAATTATGTGAGCCATGAATATTAGAAACACTATTGGTTTGTTGACATGAAGAGATGTGAAAGAAAATACAATTTTGTTGTGTTTATGCATCTTTGTTTAGTATGGGATTTATATGAGCCACAAATTTCCAAAAAAAAATTTTTGTGAAGAGATGTGAAAGAAGACTACAAAATGCAGTAGGTATTTAATACATTTCTTCTCTTATTACTTTATGGTATTAAAATGTTGATTGAGAATTGTTATTAATATCTATGGCTATCATCTTTATAGAAAAAAATTCATTGTGAACCTTGATATGATGTCATATGAAATTGATTGGTGTGTAGGAATTTATCTAGTATAGCATGTTGGTTCATGTTTATCATTAAGCATGTTATCCTCTCATCTATTCATATTCCCGAATTCTTATTTCTAAGCCAAAATACTTTGAAAATAGTTATAATAGCACCGAATATCCAAAATGACATTATAAAGGGGTTGTTTCATTAAAATAATCAACACCAAAAGAGTGTGTCCATTCAATGATAGAAAAAATGCATTCTTAAGATAATGATTTAGGTATAAGACCCAAAATATGTGATACTTAAAGTTAAAGGAGAGATTCTTTTACAAGTTAAGACTCTTGTATGTGATCGTTATTTCCAGCTCGCTTCAAAAAATACAACTAATTTTTTTAGTTAAAATATTATTTTGAATCCTAATGAATTCTTCCTATGAAGGACCAAACCCAATTAGACCAAGGCTCCTAATGTGTAGTGGAAACTATTTGACTTTAGCATCGGGATACTTTTTTTTTTGTAATTAATCATCCACATGACCTCTTATTTTTTTATTTTCATATGCTTATGCGCTCTAAAAATTATTGTCATGGTATTGTAAATGCATGCACTAATTTTATGTATGAATGTGAAGGTATCTAATTTTGAGTGTATCATTCTCTCTCTTCACAGTATGCGATTTTATTAAAACATAAAATATAAACATATAAAAGTACCAAACTATAGAGTGAAGATTGAAAAATTGATAATGTTTATCTGATCTATAAGCCACTAATAGTTGATAACAAAGTTTTTCAAAAACACAACATACATCATGACACATTACTTCATTTTTGCATCCTAGCACCATTTACCTCCCCAATGTTTCTCCTCAATTTACCTCCAATCACCATTCTTATTTTTTCCCTCAATTTACCTCCAATCACCATTCTTATTTTTTCCCTCCAACCTTTCTCCTCCATTTTCTCCAATGATCATTCCATAATTTCCCTTTGACCCCTCCTATTCTGCTTTCCTCCAATCACCATTCCTCATCTTCCCTCCCTCTAATATTCCTTTTCTAATTCTCTCCAACTACCATTCCTCTTGTTCCTTCCTTCGACATTTCTCTCACATTTTACTACACCTCACAACCACCTCTCCAAAAACCTCTTCTCTTCCCTCTATTTCCCTCCAATCACCTTTTCTAGCCCCATATCTACATTCCATCCACCATCCCTCCTCTTCCCCACCTTCAATCTCCCTCTTTAATTTCCCCTAACTTTCAACCAATTCTAACCTTTAACATCCCTCCATTTTATTTTGAAATTCATTCCTCCTCTTCCCTCTCTAATCTGGTTCTTCCATTCTTCCTTTCCATCCATTTACCATTCCTCTTCTTCCATGTAAACCCTCTTCTAATTATTCATTCCTCTAACTACCAACATTCATTGTTTTTGTCCAACACTCCTTTAATCCTTCATTATTCCTCTTCCTTCCCTAGTTTTTAACCCTACTTTTTTATCCAACAATCCTTTAATCATCCATCCAAGAATGCAATTGCGTGAAATACAAAACCCAAGGAAATTAATAACCCCATATTTGTAGCACTTTATAAGTAGTGTGTGATTATAATATAAGGTGTGTTCATGTGAGGATTCACAATTGGCCACTCACCTTGCAAATAGAAGAAAAATTAAGTAAGAGTGGAGGTCACAATGAGTCTTAATCGAAAGAAGATGAACATCAAGCACAAAAGGACATAAACACAACAAAGGTACAACATTTATCATTGTGAGAGGTGTTTGACATCAAAACAAAGAGGTTATTTTACTGCAAGGATGTGGCAGATGCACTCACTAGCCACAGGTGAAGATGATCACCGCAACAAGAGAGAGCTAGAAAAGTGGCTCGAAAATGCCCAATAACTCTATAAATGAGGCTCAAAAATAATATACTCCCCCTTATAATGACGATTTTTATTAATGTTCCATTTAAATTATGTTAATTAATTGAAAAGAGGGAAAATTCTAAAAAAATCAAAAAGAGGGGTAGAGGTGGTCTTGGGACCAAGGGCAAGCTAAGAAAAACTCAACAAGTCTGTCAGTGAGCTCGGTGGGTGAGTGGAGGTGGGAGCCCAATGAGTTGTGGGTGAGCTTGTTAGCGAGCTATGCCTTGAGTTAGAAAGCAAGTCGTATGTTGAGTCAGGGCACGATTACATGAGGTAGTTGTTAGTGCAGAGGATCTTAGACCGAGTCAACACTTGTTTGTTCATCTAGTTGGGTGTAGTGTAGCTAGTAATTCAGGGGAGTTTGTGTGGCAAGTGAGCTATATGATATGTTGTCCGAGCCAATGATGGTCATGTTTCACGTGGAGGGTTCGAGTCGACGAGCCAGTTAAAGGGGCACTACGTTGGACATAATGCATGATTCAGGTTTGAGTTGTTAAATGAGGCCACATGTTTAAGGGCGTACATGAATGACATAATACATGGGAACTCAAGCGTCAAGGTCCAAGGAAGACCAACAAAGAGATACCGAGAGGGAAAGCTATACGATGAGATGATAATGTCTCTCACGGAAAGCGGGGTGCATGAACCACGAGTCAAATGTAGCAAAACTCGAGGACAAGGATCCAAATGTATAGGAATAGGAGTGAGCTCGGGTAAGTCCCGGTGGATGGTGAAAACATAACAAGAAAATTCAAAGAAAAAAGCGACATGAGTAGGGATCTTCAACGGCGGGTAGGAATCGACGTGACACGAGACGGAAAAGGACGTGATGTAAAGAGGCCGAACACATGTGGATCTCGCGGGTTGTGAGTTGGTTCGGATGGAAGGGGAACTCAATTTAAAAACCCATGAATAAATTAGTGCAAATAAAGCCACATCTAAACTCCCAACACCAACTTGAAGCCAATATAGACCGAGCCACAATATCGTGCAAAGTGCAATTTGAAGAGATGAAGGCAAGATAGGAGAGTAGCTCGGTTCCCATCTTGTTGAGATGGGGAGGAGTTTGGCGAGAAGCACCTTATTACACCCTTTGAACTCAAAACTAACACTCAAATCAAACCTAAAATCTGCAACATGAACCAAGAAAACACTCCAAAACTACATAAAAGGTCAAAAATAATGAAAACAAGATCCAAGCATCACAACCAAGATTTAGAATATGTAATGAGATCGAATCAATACATACGAAGCACAAATGGAATATCCATTACGACACTTACACGTGAAACCTGAAGAATGTGAAACTAAGAGTAATAGGGAAACATTATACGTTGAGTAGGATGGATCCCAATAATGTGCACTCTAATACCATGATGAAGAAAGTAAAACTATGTCAAAATCAGGATTTTTGGGATAACGTGAACATCAACCGAGTTACACGCGACAACATACCGAGGTTACATGAGGGATCTAAGATCAACCATGAAATGTGCATGCAAACAATGGAAAGGGGAAAATATCTTACACTCCTAATAGATCTTTGTTGACAATTTTTGCACTTGTGTAAAAATGGGCAACTTGAAACTTCATTACGATGGATAGCATTGGTGAAGTATACCTAAGCTAGGGAGTTTTCTTTTAGAGAATATTGTTATTGTTGAATTAATTAATGATTGCATGGAATTTACAGCTATGTGTGCTATCACAAAATATAACAGATCACATAGTCTACAATTTCATGACTATCTTCAGCAAAAGAACACAAAGCCCTGAAGGACAGTTGTGTTGTCTTGATGAAGACATCCAATTGCAGAATAGATGAAATGCTAAGTTCTGGAACATCAAACATAGTTACAGATTGCAAAGAAATCAAAGTTCATTACTGGATGTTACAAGTATTATTTAATGTTCTTTCCTTCATGATTAAGACATTCAATTATATTACTGAGTTGTTTAGTTCATCATACAATCCATATCGAAATCAGAAATGCAAAGAAATACACAACTCAATTTCACAATTCAATGCTTTATTCATAAGGAATTTCAAATGTTCCCACACAAGCTATGGGATGTAACTGGAAAGTAAAATACAACTACTGAAATAAGAGGTACACAGGCATGAAAGAGAAAATATAGGAGTATGAGTGAACCCATCATTGCCTTAAAGTTTCTCCTTTGGTTGATGCATCTTCATCTTCAGCTTATTCTCTCTTCATCTTCACCACTGGAAGTACTTGTACACAAAAGAAGAAAAGAGGAAAATTATCAGTTAAGAGCTCAGGGTTAATCCATATTCCTACATTGTCCTTTTTCGTGCATATGGATCTCTTAACAATGGATATATAGATTACTTGAAGATCATACTGCATACATGATCTACTCACTCAGGATGAAGGAGGAAAGAGAAAAGAAAACTATGGACATAAGAGAGGCCAAAAAGCCTAAATATTTTCTAACTATTTCCTTAAGTGTGCAGGTACAGGTTGTAGTAAAGAAGAAAATAAATCATGTTTCTGATCTTCACTGTTAGATAAAGGTTGTAGTTCTCAAATGACTTCCATCCTATGGTACATGACAGATAATTCATAAGTATATGTTCCCGATTGCAACTAAAGAAGAAGGAATTCTGAGGAAATTTTGACAGGCTTCGCCATGTGAAATGGACTTTTAAAACTTTCCAGCATACATATCAAAGCTGTAATAAAAGGAAATGCAGTATTAAACAAATCATAGAATCAAGAAGAAATAAAGAAGTTTGAATGCCCATATCAAAGGAGGGATACCCAAATCTGGGTTGAAATACCTCAAGCCACAAATTGAAAAATACATGGGTATATATAGATTTTGGAAAAAATAATTCATTCATGTAGATGACAGTTAAAAGTCCATATACAGATTTATTGCAATACAACACCAAGGAAACACGAAAGAAAAGCACCAGTTTCATCAATTAAAGTGCACTACTAAAGACAACTCATGCATTATGGTAAAGATGCTACAGAGGTTCAAAATAAAATTTGAGTACATTTTCAGAGCAAAATAATAGATATCAGTAGCTCAAATGCTCAAAGAAATCTCTAAAGTGGGGATCACAAAGTTTAGGTAGAAATATCAAAGGCACCAAGAGCCAAAGTTTCGGAAGAGTAACAGATCACGTAGAAGAGAATCGATCTGGTAAAGAACAGAGCTTCATGTTTTCATCAATGGCCGAAGATAGAAATTTTGCAGAGCTTGGCTAAGACAAATGGAGCTACAATATGCAAATACCCACAACAGATATGGATTTAGCTCACAACGAGATCAAAATTTCAATATATACAGATAAACCTTCAAGGAAAAGTCCAGATCTAGGGATATCAAAGCTGAAAAGACGAATACCCAGAAACTAAAATATGCAGATCTAGATTTCTAGACAAAAAATAACCAATACGGACTGGTTACATCATGCAAAGGATCAAATGGAGGAAATCAAATCACCAAAATCGATGCAAACCTCAGCTTGACTCATGAAAATGGCGGGTCTTTTGGCTGACTTAGCACTTTTTATTATTTAGAAAAAAGTGTCAAATTGGTCTACATGCCTGACGAAATCTGATTGGATGCAGAGGGCCGAGACCTTTTTGTGTTTTGAGACATTTTGGAAAAGGGCGTAAAGTCATAAAATGACCTCGTGACCCGCTCACGCCAAAGGGAAAAAGTCAAATGTTGAGCCCACATCAAAAGGTCAAAGTGAAGAAGCGAGACCGTCAGAATGTTTTTTTGACTTTGAAACTTTTTGAAAAGGGAGTAAAGTTTAAAAATTCCCCACAACCCCATTGAAGCATCGAAAGTCAATCATATTAAAGTAAGTCAAAGGTGGATCACCGGAAAGTTTGAGAATTTGAGCCTTTTGTAAAGGAGAAAAGTTTAAAAGTGCCCCACAACCCCGCTAAGGACCAAACAAGGCCACGTACTCAATAAAGTCAAAGGCGGAGTGTCGGGTCAATTTGAAACTTTGAGCCTTTTGGAAAAAAGGTGAAAAAAGTGTTTAAGTCACCCACGACTCCGCCCACACATCAAAAGTTAAAATCGGGGAAGCGAGCCACCGGGCATTTTAAAATTTTAAGCCTTTTTTCGGAAAAAGTAGCAAAGTATCAAAAGTAAGCTGCAATCCTCGCTTTGACCAGATTCAGACATGTGTAAGGCCCAAATTAAAAGCAAATGGGCGGGACAAATATTCAAAAATGTAATTTCTATCAGAAACACGAAAAGAAGGATTTTCTAGGCCCATTTTTGGATCAATTTTGTCCTACGTGGACGATCTTTTCGAGGTAATAAAAGACAGATTTCTTCAAAGAACCTTCAGTCGAGCTTGAAGTCTGCATCAATGGCAGAATTTTAAAAAAAACTCACACAAAAAGCTTGAAGTTATTAATGGTGGCCACGGGAAAATTTAGCAGAGCTTTGCTAGCTCAAATGGAGCTTAACAATGCAAATACCTTAATTCGAGTCATGAGTCCACTGTAGTTCAACCATGGTCAGAAAGTAATTAATTTTTCTCACCCACAGAGAGTAAATTTTTACGCCTTTGCAAAATTCAGAAAAGGACAGATCAACAAGAAGACAAATCGCATGCACAAGAAAGAAAGCTTGCTCAACAAGCAAAGCTTATTTTTAGCAAATCATCCACTCATGCTTTTCTTAAAAATAGAACAATCGACTGCAATTGACTGAGTTGTAACCAATGGTTGTTAATGCCTCTTTGTATTTGCATGTTCTGTTTTTATTCCTTTATTTATTAATAGATGAAGGATAAAAATAGGATGCATGGGTGAGTACAATTTTAGCCTATTTTAGGAAGGGTGGGAAATATTTTGCTATATATTGTGTGCCTTGGCAAAGCACAAAAGAGGAGTTAGGAGAGGACTTTTAGATACGGGATTTACAAGCAATTTTGCCGCTTTTCCCTTTGAATGTGAAGTATTTTCCACCTTTCAAGTTATTTGTTGTCTTGTGTATGTTCCATTAATTATGTGAATGTAAATTCCCGGTTAATCATCTTACCCTATTGCAAATTCGAATTTCGCATGATATTAATGTGTATGTGTAACTTAGCAATATTGTTGTGATTTTATACCTCAATACATCAAAGTGTTTACCCTTAATTATCTTCAGAAAACTGTTGTCTTGTGCATCAAAAATCCTTTCCATATCAATTGTGCATGTACTCAGTCAAATACCTCATACAAATCTGGTGTATCACCTCGCTTTAAATCCTTTTACTATATTTCTTTTACCCTTAAACCTCAAAAAATCAGTTTATAATACATCAATAAGGAATCGGCCTTGATACAGGAGACTCACATCAAAATAGGTATACCCACAAACCTCGAGGAGTTTCCATTGTATCTACGAAAGAGAGAGATCCATTTTACAAGCTTAGAACACTGCAACCATCTCTTTATAGGGCGCACTTTTGAGAGATAACAATCTTAAAAAGGATTGGGTACAAATAAGGGTTCTGTGTATCCCCACTGTAAGTAATAATTCCTCCTTGAGTGGAGAACATGAGTTACATTCTGAAATGGAAGTAACTGCCATATGACGCACTAACACATAATGATGCATAAGGAATTTGAGCCTATCATAGCCCCTACGACATCTAAATCTATCAGCTCACCTATGTGAGATGACTCACCATGTGATGTCAAAAATGACTCACACCAACATCATCTCTCATCACACCCCTCCTTTATTCCTCCATTCCCTCTAACCACCACCATTACTCTTTTTTAATCCAACACCACTTTAATCCTCCATTATTCTTCTTCTTTTCCTCCCAATTTCCTCATCCATTTCCCTTGAACCACTATTCCTCCTCTTCCCTTCCACTAGAATTCTTCTTGGACATTTCTCCAGAAAACTATTCCTCTTTTTCCTCCACCAAACCCACGAATAACCTTGTGAAAACAAAGCCACGTTTAAACGCCCAACATAAAGTTGAAGCTAATATAGATCGAGCCACATAGCGTGCAATGTGAGTTGAAGAGAGGAAGGTGAGCTAGGAGATCCAACTCGGAGAGATGGGGCCGAGTTGGGTGAGAACTACCTTATTACACCCTTTGAACTCAAAAACCAACACTCCAATTGAAATCTCAAATTTACAACCCGAACCCGAAAAACACTACAAAACTACATGCAAGGATGAAAAACAATGAAAAAATGATCCAAGCACCACAAACAAGATTTAAAACCCATAATGAGATCAGTATTTATGCATACAAATCACAAATGGAATATTCATTACGACAATTACGCATAAAACCAAGAACATGAAACCGAGAGAAATAAGGCAATTGTAGATGGTGAGTGGCATGGATCCCAATAATGTGCACTTTGATACCATGATGAAGAAAGTGAAAACACATGAACATCGGGATCTACAGGATAACGTGAACATCAACTGAGTTACACTCTGGTAGTGTGACAAAGTTCCATGATGGATCAAGAATCAACCATGAAATGTGTATGAAAACAATGGAAAGGGAAAATATCATACACTCCTCATAGCTCTCAAAAAAGTAATGGTTACAAATACGGTTTTTGTGTAACCCCACTTGAAAGTAATTATAAATCCTCAAGTGAATAAGGGGACTTACATTCCTATAATGGAAGTAACTCTCATATCACGCACTAACGCATTGACATATAATGACGCGTAATGAATTTGATCCTTTCATAACCCTTGTGACACATAAACCTATGACCTTTTTTAAGTGAGATGATTAAACACATGATGTGGAAAACAAATCACACCAACATCTTATTCCATGCAACCCATCCTTTAATCCTCCATTCCCTCTAACCATCACCATTACTCTTTTTTTTATCCAACACTACTTTAATCCTCCGTTCTTCATCTTCCTTCCTCCCAATTTCTCTTCCATTTTCCTTAAACCACTATTCCTCCTCTTCCCTTCCTCTAATATTCTTCTTCCATTTCCCCACAAAAACCATTTCTCTTTTTCACTCCATTTCCCACCAACCCCACAACTAACCTTCCTCTTCCATTTCCCTCCAATAACCATTCCTTCTCTACCTTCCATATAACCTTCTCTTTTCATTTCCTAAAAACTCAAAACCATTCCAAACTCCTCTTCCTCAATTTCACTCCTACCACAATTCCTCTTCATCCATCCAACCGCTCCTTTATTCTCCATTCCTTCAACAACCATCATTCCTCTCATTTTACTGTCTAACCCTTCATTTAATCCTCCATTCTTCTGTTCTTTTCCTCCAGCTTAAGTCTTCCATTTTTCTTTAACCATCATTCCTCCTCTTCCCTCCTTTAAATCTCCCTCATCAAGCTCCTTCCAACTCACAAACTCTTCCATCTCCTCCCAATTTCCTCTTCCAATTCCCTTGAACCATTATTCCTCCTCTTCTCTTCCTCCAATATTATTCTTCCATTTCTTTGAAAAAAACCATTTCTCTTTTTCACACCATTTCCCACCAGCCCCACCACTAACCTTCCTCTTCCATTTCCTCCGATAACAATTCCTCCTCTACATTCTAGTTAACCTTCTCTTTACATTTCCTCAACACTCACAACCATTCCAAACTCCTCTTACCTAAATTTCCTCCAACCACCATTCCTCCTCTTTTATCCGATTGCTCCTTTAATACTCCATTCTCTCCAACCACCACCATTCCTCTATTTGTTTCTAACCCTTTATTTAATCCTCGATTCTTCTTCTTCTTTCCCTCTAAATTTTCTCTTCCATTTTCCTTCAACCGCTAATCCTCCTCTTCCCTCATTTCAATCTACCTCTTCAATTACTATCCAAATCACAAACACATCCAACCTTCCATTTTATTCCAACCATCATTCCTCCTCTTCTCTCTCCAACCTTTCTCTTAAATTTCTCCATTTCCCTTCAACTACCATTCCTATACTTCCATCCAACCACTCCTTTAATCCTCCTTTCTCTCCAACCACCACCATTCCTCTATTCTATATAAACCTTAATTTAATCCTCCATTCCACCCCTTCTTTCCCTCTAACTTTCATCTTCCATTTTTCATCAACCAACATTCCTTCTCTTCCCTCCTTTCAATCTCCCTCTTGAATTTCCTTGGAACTCAAACCCTTCCAACACTCCATTTTATTCCAACCATCATTCCTCCTCTTCTCTCTCCAAACTTTTTCTTCCATTCCCTCATTTACCTCTAGTTACCATTCCTCTTCTTCCATCCAACCAATCCTTTAATCATCCATTCCCTCAAACTACCAACATTCCTCTATTCTATCCAAACCTTAATTTTATCCTCCATTCTTCCCCTTCTTTCCCTCTAACTTTCCTCTTCCATTTTCAATGAACCACCATTTCTCCTCATCCCTACTTTCAATCTCCCTCTTAAATGTTTTCCAACTCACAACCCTTTCCAACCATCATTTCCTTCAACCACTATTTCTTCTCCCCCTTCCCCTAGTATTATTCTTCCATTTCCTAGTAAAAACTCCCATATAATGCACTAAGGCATTGACATGCAAGGAATTTAAACTTGTCATAACCCCTGCGACACCTAAACCTATGACCTCACCTAAGTGTGATGAGTCACAACGTGACGTGGAAAATTACTCACACCAACATATTCTTCTATCCAACCCTTCCTTTAATCCTTCATTCCCTCTAACCACCACCATTAATTTTTTTTTATCGAACACTACTTTAATCCTCCATTCTTCATCTTCCTTCCCTCTCAATTTTCTCTTCCATTTTTCTTCAACCACAATTCCTCCTCTTCCCTTCCTCCAGTATTCTTCTTTAATTTCCCATAAAAACCTTTCTCTTTGAATTCCATTTCCCACTAACCCACCCACTAACCTTCCTCTTTCATTTCCCTCAAATAACCATTCCTCCTCTACATTCCATATAACTTTCTCTTTTCATTTCCTCATATATCACAGCCATTCCTAATGCCTCTTCCCACATTTCTCTCCAACCACCATTCCTTTTCTTCCATCCAACTGTTCTTTTAATCCTCCATTCCTCTAACCACCACCATTTCTCTATTTGTGTCCAACCTTTCAATTAATCTTCCATTCTTCCTCTTCTTTCCTCCAACTTGCCTCTTCCATTTTCCTTTAGCTACCATTCATCCTATTCAATTTCCTTCCAAGTCATTACCCCTTCCAACCTTCCATTTTATTCCAACCATCATTCTACTCTTCTCTCTCAAATATTTCTCTTCCATCCCTCTTGAACCACTATTCTCATCTTCCCTTCCTTCAATATTCTTCTTCCATTTCTCCACAAAAACCTTTCCTCTTTTCACTCCATTTCCAACCAACCCCACCACTAGCCTTCCTCTTTCATTTACCTCGAATAACTATTCCTCCTTTACCTTCCATAGAAAAAAACTCTCTTTTCATTTCCTCACAACTCACAACCATTCCAAAAGCCTCTTCCCTCAATTTCCCTCCAACTACCATTCCTCTTCTTCCATCCAACTGCTTGTTTAATCCTCCATTCCCTCTAACCACCACCATTCCTCTATTTTTGTCTAAACCTTTAATTAATCTTCCATTCTTCCTCTTCTTTCCCTACTTGCCTCTTCTATTTTCCTTCAACCACCATTCCTCCTCTACAATTTCTTGTGACTCGCTCCCCTTCAAACCTTGCATTTTATTCCAAGTATCATTCTTAATATTATCTCTCTAACCTTGCTCTTCCATTCCTCCATTTCTCTCCAACTACCATTTCTCTTCTTCCATCCAACCGCACCTTTAATCCTCCATTTCCTCTAACCACCACCATTCCTATATTTCTATCTAAACCTTAATTTAAACCTCCATTCTTCCTCTTCTTTCCCTCCAACTTTCCTCTTAAATTTTCCTTCAACCATCATTTCTCCTCTTTCCTTTCAATATCCCTATTCAAGTTTTTTCCTACTCACAACCCCTTCCAACCATCATTTCCTTGAACCACTATTCCTCCTCTTCCCTTCCTCCAAGATATTATTATTCCATTTCCTACCAAAAACCATTCCTCCTCTACCTTCCATATAACTTTCTCTTTTCATTTCCTCACATATCACAACCATTCCAAATGTCTCTTCCCATAATTTCTCTCCAACCATTCTTTTAATTCTCCATTCCCTCCAACCACCACCATTTCTCTATTTGTGTCCAATCTTTCTATTAATCTTCCATTCTTCCTCTTCTTTCCCTCCAACTTGCCTCTTCCATTTTCCTTCAGCCACCATTCCTCCTCTTCAATTTCCTTCCAACTCATTACCCTTCCAACCTTCCATTTTATTCCAACCATCATTCTTGCTCTTATCTCATAAATCTTTCTCTTCCATTCCTCTTGACCACTATTCCTCATCTTCCCTTCTTCCAATATTCTTCTTCCATTTCCCCAAAAACCTTTCCTCTTTTCACTCCATTTCCAACCAACCCCACCACTAACCTTCCTCTTTCATTTCCCTCCAATAACCATTCCTCCTCTACCTTCCATATAAATTTCTCTTTTCATTTCCTCACAACTCACAACCATTCCAAACTCCTCTTCCCTCAATTTCCTCCAACCACCATTCCTCTTCTTCCATCCAACCACTCTTTTAATCCTCCATTCCCTCTAACCACCACCATTCCTCTATTTTTTTCTAAACCTTCAATTAATCTTCCATTCTTCCTCTTCTTTCCTCCAACTTGTCTCTTCTATTTTCCTTCAACCACCATTCCTCCTCTACAATTTTCTTGTGATTCGGTTCCCCTTCTAAACTTCCATTTTATTCCAAGTATCATTCTTAATATTATCTTTCTAGCCTTGCTCTTCCATTCCTCCATTTATCTCTAGCTACCATTCCTCTTCTTCCATCCAACCACACCTTTAATCCTCCATTTCCTCTCACCACCACCAATCCTATATTTCTAGCTAAACCTTAATTTAAACCTCCATTCTTCCTCTTCTTTCCTCCAACTTTCCTCTTCAATTTTCCTTCAACCACCATTTCTCCTCTTTTCTCCTTTCAATCTACTACCATGTTTCAATTTTTTTCCTACTCACAACCCCTTCCAACCTTCAATTTTATTCCAACCATCATTTCCCTTCAACCATTGTTCCTCCTCTTCTCTTCCTCCAAAGATATTATTCTTCCATTTCCCGAAAAAAAAACCATGCCTCTTTTTCACTACATTTCCCACCAACCCCACATGTTATGTCAAAATCACAGACTGCCACGATTGCTCACAAGTGAATGGTTGAGGCACTCAGTGTTATTCGTCAAACATGGAGTTATCCCAAAGTGTGGGACTTTGCAATTGGGATAACCCTTCGGAGAAGGTCGGCTTCCTGTCCTATCCTAGTTGCAACTAATCCAAAGTGTAGAGAGTTGTAGATCTAACCCTAATCTAATATTTCCAAGGAGACAGATAGAGAAAATGCATGAAAATAAAACCTACTCTAAGGGAAGGTGATGCACCAAGAATGAGTGTTAGACAACCTGCACAATAAACACAACACAACTAGAATCTTGCAATGAAAACACAACAATGCACAATAATTTGCATGTGATGAAAGACCAGAAGAGATGCAACAAAACACAAAAGGGTGTTTAGAAAATCCACAAATCTGTTTATATTGCTCTCAAAATTGATACAATACACCACACTCAAGCTCAAAGGCACATATTTTGCATTATAATGTCTAGTAGGGAGGTTTGAAATCTCCACAAAATCTCTTACATACAAGAAGAAGAAGGGAGGGGCATATACAAGGTGTCCAACCTTTTAAAAATGAGCCCTCCTTACAATATATAGGAAGAAAGAGAGGAGGGAGAGAGAAGGAATTCTAAATCTTTCTTCATCCACCCAAAATGAATTAAAATCACTCGCAACAATGATGGATGCCACTTTGCAAAACCCATACCTCTATATTATTTTCCTTGTTGGGGAAGAAAGGAATCCCATACCTTCATCATTTGGTAGGTGAGAAATATTGAGACATTCCTATAAATGGCAGAGAGTTTCGTTGTTCTCTTGAGAGGACATTGAGACCTTTCCAAAAGTCCTATTTTGTGAAAATTATAGCTCCCAATCAAAAGTTTTGGCCATATGAAGATGAGAGTGTCATTACTCGCATAAATACAAAGTGGTTGATCTTATTTTTGGACTCGACCATGCATCACACCCTTCCAAATACAAAATTTCATATTTTCGTGGATTCAAAGCTTGAGAATCCGAAATCATATTGCACGACACTAGGGCTTCAACGCTTCAAAATGCCGAAACCCTCAAGTCTAAAATTAAAACTTCGGGTTTTGGGGATTTTGGGGTTTGGGTTTAGATATTTTGGGTATTGTTCATCTTCCTAGCACATGAAACCTCTGAAGTATCGAATGTCTCAAGTTTGAATCTCGAGTTTAGGTTTCAAACTTTTTCTCTCTCTCCGCATGGCACTATTCACCATTCGACTCTGCATGCTACTCCGAACTCTCAAATGTCCGAGGTCTGAATTTCAAACTATAGACTTTGATGTCTTTAAGACCTTTTGAGCTTGCCGATATGAAAATTTTTCAGCCGAATCCGAATGCTTCCATGTACAAAATCTGAACTTCTCGGACTCAAAGTTTATCTTCAACATACATCCCATTTAATCCCAATGTCTCACCACTTCAACTCGCTCAACTTGAGCCCAAAATGTGAGCTCCTATGGCCAAATCGATCCTTTTTTTTTCTCTGTAAGGTCATGTTTATCCAATTTTGGTGAGGATCAAAACGGATAACACCACTATTAACCTTCCTCTTTCATTTCCCTCGACAACCATTCCTTTTCTACCTTCCATGTAACCTTATTTTTCATTTCTCAAAACTCGCAACCATTCCAAACTTTGCTTCCCTCAAATTTCTGCCAACAACTATTCCTCTTCTTCCATCCAACAACTCCTTTAATCCTCCATTCCTCCAACCACCACCATTCCTCTATTCCTTTCTAACCCTTCATTTAATCCTCCATTCTTCCTATTCTTTCCCTCCATCTTTCCTCTTCCATTTTCCTTCAACCACCATCCTCCTTTACCCTCCTTGCACGATCTCCTCTTCAATTACCTTCCAACTCACAACCCTTCCAACATTACATTTTATTCCAACCACGATTCCCCTCTTCTCTCTCCAACCTTGCTCTTCCATTCCTCCATTTCCTCCAACTACCATTCCTCTTCTTCCATCCAAAATTACGTTAATCCTCCATTCCTCAAACCACCACCATTCCTCTATTCTATCTAAAGCTTAATTTTATCCTCCATTATTCCCCTTCTTTTCCTCCAACTTTCCTCTTCCATTTTCAATTAGCCACCATTCATCCTCTTCCTCCTTTCAATCTCCCTCTTAATTTTTTTCCAACTCACAACCCCTTCCTACCTTCCAATTTATTCCAACCATCATTTCTCTTCAACTTCTATTCCTTCTCTTCCTTCCTCCAATATTCTTCTTCCATTTCCCTGCAAAACTCTCATATAATGCACTAACACGTAATGACGCTGCACGAAATTTGAACTTGTCATAAACCCTACAACACCTAAACATATGACCTCACCTAAATGAGATGAGTCACAATGTGATGTGGAAAATAACTCACACCAACATCTTCTTCCTTCTAACCCCTCCTTTAATCTTGAATTTCCTCTAACCATAGCCATTACTCTTTTTTATCCAACACTAATTTAATCCTCCATTCTTCATCTTCCTTCCTCCCAATTTCCTCTTCCATTTCTCTGCAATCACTATTCCTCCTCTTCCCTTCCTCCAAGATTCTTTTTTCCATTTCCCCACAAAACTTTCCTCTTTAACTCCATTTCCCACAAACCCCACCACTAACCTTCCTCTTTCATTTCCCTCCAATAACCATTCCACCTATACCTTCCATATAATTTTATCTTTTCATTTCCTCACAACTCACAACCATTCCAAATGCCTCTTCCCTCAATTTCCCTCCATACACCATTCCTCTATTTCTATCTAACCTTCAAATAATCTTCCATTCTTCCTCTTCTTTCCCTCCAACTTTCCTCTTCCATTTTCCTTCAACCTCCATTCCTCCTCTTCAATTTCCTTTCAACTCACTACCCCTTCCAACCTTCCATTTTATCCCAACCATCATTCCTACTCTTCTATCTAAAACTTTGATCTTTTATTTCTCTTCAACCATTATTCCTCCTCTTCCCTTCCTCCAATATTCTTCTTCCATTTCACCGCAAAAACCTTTCCTCTTTTCACTCCATTTCACACCAACCCCACCATTAGCCTTGGTCTTCCATTTCCCTCTAATAACTATTCCTCCTCTACCTTCCATACAACCTTCTCTTTTCATTTCCTCACAACTCACAACCATTCAAAACTCCTCATCCATCAATTTCCCTCCAAAATCATTCCCTCTAACAACCACCATTCTTGTATTTCTATCTAAACCTTACTTTAATTCTCCATTCTTCCTCTTCTTTCCTCCAACTTTCCTCTTCTATTTTCCTTCAACCACGATTTCTCCTCTTCCCTCCTTTCAATATTCCTCTTCAATTTTGTTCCAACTCACAACCAACCTTCCATTTTATTCCATCCATCATTTCCCTTCAATCGTTATTCCTCCTCTTCCTTCCTCCAATATTCTTCTTCCATTTCCCGCAAAACCATTACTCTTTATCAATCCATTTCCCACCAACCCCACCATTAACCTTCCTCTTTGATTTCCCAATAATAACCATTGCTCCTCAACCTTCCATGTAACAGTCTCTTTTCATTTCCTCACAACTCATAACCATTCCAAACTCCTCTTACCTCAATTTCCTCCAACAACCATTCCTCTTCTTCCATCCAACCGCTCCTTTAATCCTCCATTCCTCCAACCACCAACATTCCTCTATTTCTTTCTAACAGCTCCTTTAATCCTCCATTCACTCCAACCACCATCATTCCTCTATTTCTTTCCCTCCATCTTTTTCTCTTCCATTTTCCTTCAACCAAAATCCTCCTCTTCCCCCTTTCAATCTCTCTCTTCAATTTCCTTCCAACTCACAACCCCTAACAAACTTCCATTTTATACCAACATCATTCCCTCTCTTCTCTATCTAACCTTGCTCTTTCATTTCCTCTTCTTCCATCTAGTCGTGTTAATCCTCAATTCCTTAAACCACCACCATTCCTCTATTTCTTTGTAAACCTCCATTCTTCCTCCTCTTTCCCTCCAACTTTCCTCTTCAATTTTCCTTCAACCACCATTCCACGTCTTCCCTCCTTTTAATCTCCCTCTTCAATTTCCTTCCAACTCACAACCCCTTCCAACCTTCCATTTTATTCCAATAATCATTCCTCCTCTTCTCTCTCCAACCTTGCTCTTCCATTCCTCCATTTCCCTCAGCTATTATTCCTCTTCTTCAATCCAATTGCTCCTTTAATACTCCATTCCTCCAACCACCACCATTCTTCTATTTCTGTCTAAACCTTAATTTAATCATCTATTATTCCTCTTCTTTCCTCTCAACTTTCCTCTTCCATTTTCCTTCAACCACCATTCTTCCTCTACGCTCCTTTCAATATCCCTCTTCCATTTTATTCCAATAATCGCTCTCATCTTCTCTCTCCAACCTTGGTCTTCCATTCCTCCATTTAACCACCATTCCTCCTCTACCCTCCTTCCACCTCCCTCTTCCATTTTATTCCAATAACCATTCCTCCTCTTCTCTTTCCAATCTTGTTCTTCCATTTCTCCATTTCTCCTCAAGGCTATCATTCCTTTTCTTCCCTCCAACCACCACCAGTCCTCTATTTCTTGCTAAACCTTAATTTAATCCTCCATTATTCCTCTTCTTTCCCTCCAAATTTCCTCTTCCATTTTCCTTCAACCACCATTCCTCCTCTACCCTCCTTGCAATCTCCCTCTTCAATTTTTTTCCAACTCACAACCACTTCCAACCTTACATTTTATTCCAATAACCATTCATCCTCTTCTCTCTCTCAACCTTGTTCTTCCATTTCTCCATTTCCCTCCAGCTATCATTCCTTTTCTTCCTCCAACCACAACTAGTCCTCTATTTCTTGCTAAACCTTATTTTAATCCTCCATTATTCCTCTTCTTTCCCTCCAACTTTCCTCTTCCATTTTCCTTCAACCATCAATCCTCCTTTACCCTCCTTGCAATCTCCTCTTCAATTTTTTTCCAACTCACAACCACTTCCAACCTTCCATTTTATTCCAACCATCATTCCTCCTTTTCTCTCTCCAACCTTGCTCTTCCATTCCTCCATTTCCTCCAAATTACCATTCCTCTTCTTTTTTCATCTAACTCCTCCTTCAATCCACCATTCCCTCTAACCACCACCATTCCTTTTTTTCTTGGCCAACACTCCTTTGATCCTTCGTTCTTCATCTTCATTCCTCTCAAATTTCCTCTTCCATTTCCTTCAACCACTATTCCTCCTCTTCCATTCTTATTGATCGAGAATGCTTGTTAGAGAACACACAAGGAGTCAACGTGGGATAGAATGCCGGGATCAAGGGCACGAAGGATAGAAAGGACCCACACGCCGGAAGGCAAATTCAACTTTCAGGGACTTAGCCAATTTTGAGCATGACACCTATTTTTTAGAAGATGGCGTGTGGAACACACCAACGATGCGATAGAGAGGCGTGTGCGCCATGCATTGTCTATCTTTAGAGGAGAACAGATCAAAGCATTTTGCATGGAGACGAGTTAAGAATAGGGTTGACACTTCAGTTAACTGCAAGAGGTCTATAGATAGCACACTTGCATGTGTGGCTATGCCTATAAACGTCATGTAGCTATTAATAGCATGTGACCTATTTCTGGAATAGATAAGCATTGAAGCGCAAGTCCCCACCCTATATATATGATGTTAGGTACATAGTAAAAGGAGAATGAGTGTGATGGATGTATGAAGGTATAGAGATATATGCATATGACTGAATTACTATAACAGATCCATGCGCGCATTGGTATAGATTGACATTACTGTAAGGAGCTTATGTATTTATTAATAGATGGAAGATATTGGCTGAATCTAAGTGTCATTCGTGTGTAATTGAGTAGTGCATGTTATTGATTCAATCATGATTATTGTTTAAAGCTTATCTTTCATAGATGTGAGGGTAGCATGCATTGTAGAATGATGGATTAGTTATGAATCTATATGTTTCTTCCTTCATCATGCTAACATCCTGCTACAACAACCCTAAAGAGGGACTTGGTACCTTTGCACACTTTGGGTGAGCGCTCGGTATAGGTTGATGTGCCAACGCCTTGACTAGGGTGTTATCCGGTAATTTCTAGGCTGCATCGCCTCCTCCAGATTTTTCTTTGATTTCCCTCCAACCACCATTCCTTATTTTCACTCAATTTCCCACCACCCCCACTAATCTCCCTATACCTTCCATATAACCTTCACTTTTCATTTCATCACAACTCACAACCTTTCCAAACTCCTCTTCCCTTAATTTCCCTCCAACCACCATTCATCTTCTTCCATTCAACCGCTACTTTAATCTTCCATTCCCTCAAACCATCACCATTCCTCTATTTCTTTCTAACCCTTCGTTTAATCGTCCATTATAACCCTTCTTTCTCTCCTTCTTTCCTCTTTCGTTTTCTTTCAACCACCATTCCTCCTCTTCCTTCCCTTAAATTCAACCACCCCTTTAATCCTCCATTCTCTCCTTCATTCAACCACTCCTTTAATCCTCCATTCCCTCCAACCATCACCACTCCTCTATTTTTGTCTAACCCTTCCTTTAATCCTCCAATCTTCTTCTTTAATTTACCACCAACAACCATTCCTTTTTTTTTCACTATATTTCCCACCAACCCCCACTAATCTCCTATTTGATTTCCCTCCAATCAACATTCTTCATCTACCTTCTATATAACCTTTAGTTTTTATTGCATCATAACTCAAAACCATTCCTCCAACTCCTCTTCCCTTAATTTACCTCCAACCAAGTTTTCCTTCAACCACCATTCCTCTTCTTCCATTCAAATGCCCTTTTAATCCTCCATTCCCTCCAACCACCACCTCTCTCTCTATTTTTGTATAACCCTTCCTTTAATCCTCCATTCTTAATTTTCTTTCCTTCAACTTTCCCCTTTCGTTTCATTCAACCACCATTCCTCCTCTTCCCTCCTTCCATTTAACCATTCCTTTAATCCTTCATTCCCTCCAACCATCGCCATTCCTCTATTCTTTTCTAACCCTTTCTATAATCCTCCATTCTTCTTTCCCTCCATTTTTTTTGTTTTGTTTTCAGTCAACAACCCTTTCCTCCTCTTCCCTCCCTTCTATACAACCCTTCCTCTAATCCTCCATTCTTAATTTTCTTTCCTTCAACTTTCCCCTTTCATTTTAATTCAATCACCATTCCTCCTCTTCCTCCCTTCCATTTAACCACTCCTTTAATCCTCCATTCCCTCTAACCATCACCATTCCTCTATTCTTTTCTAACCCTTTCTATAATCCTCCATTCTTCTTTCCCTCCAATTTTTTTGTTTTGTTTTCAGTCAACAACCCTTTCCTCCTCTTCCCTCCCTTCTATACAACCGATCCTTTAATCCTCCATTCCCTCCAACCACCACCATTCCTTTATGCCTGTCTAACCCTTTATATAATCCTCCATTCCTTCTCTTCCCTCAATTCAATCCCCTATTCAATTTCCTTCTAACTTGCAACCCCTTCCAACCTTCCATTTTATTCCAACCATCATTCATTGTCTTCTCTCTCTCTAACCTTGCTCTTACTGTTCGTCCATTTCCCTCCTACCACCTCCATCCTTTAATCCTCCATTCCTTCAACCACCTCCATTCCACTATTTTAATCCAACACTCCTTTAATCCTCAATTCTTCATCTTCTTTCCTCCAAATTTCCTCCACCATTTCCCTTCCATAACTATTGCTCCTTTTCCATTTCCTCCAACCAACCACCATCCTTTAATCCTCCATTCCCTTCAACCACCACCCTTCCAATTTTTTTATCCAACACTCCTTTTTAATCCTCAATTCTTCATCATCCTTCCTCAAAATTTCCTCCTCCATTTCCTTTCAACAACTATTGTTCCTCTTCCCTTCCTTTAATCCTCCATTCCCTTCAACCACCACCATTTCACTTTTTTTCCATCACTCCTTTAATCCTCAATTCTTCATCTTCTTTCCCTCAAATTTCCTCCTCCATTTCCCTTCCACAACTATTTCTCCTCTTCCATTTCCTCTAGCCACCACCATCCTTTAATCCTCCATTCCTTCACCACCACCTTTCCAATTTTTTTATCCAAAATCCTTTAATCCTCAATTCTTCATCTTGCTTCCCCAAAATTTCCTCCTCCATTTCCCTTCAATAACTATTATTCCTCTTCCCTTCCACCATTCCTCTTCTTCCTTTTTCCTTTCAAACACAATTCATCTTTTTCACTCCATTTCCCACCAACCACCATTCATCCTCTACCTTCCATATAACATCTCTTTTCATTTCCTCACAACTCACAACCATTCCAAACTCCTCTTCCTCCAACCATCCCTCTTCTTCTAAGCAACCTATCCTTTAAGCCTCCATTCTCTCCACACACCACCTTTCCTCTTTTTCCATCTAACTCTTTCTTTAATCCTCCATTCTTCCTCTTATTTCCCTCCAAATTTTCTCTCCCATTTCCCTTGAACCATAATTCCTTCTCTTCCTTCCTCTCCATCCAATATTATTCTTCCATTTTCCTCTAATCACCAGTCCTTACTTTCGCTTTCCCACTACCTCTTCTAAGCAACCTATCCTTTAAGCCTCCATTCCCTCCACCCACCACCATTCCTCCTTTTCTTTCTAACCCTTCATTTAATCCTCCATTCGTCTTCTTATTTCCCCAACTTTCCTCTCCCATTTCCTTCAACCATAATTCCTTCTCTTCCTTCCCTCCATCCAATATTATTCTTCCATTTTCCTCTAATCACTAGTCCTTTCACTTCATTTCCCCACTACCTCTTCCATTAACATCCAACCACCATTCATCCTTTGTCCCCTTCAATCTTCCTCTTCTTCATCTAACCTTTCCTTTTTCATCCTCCATTTCCTCCAACCATCATTCATCCTCTACCTTCCATATAACCTTCTCTATTCATTTCTTCACAACTCACAACCATTCCAAACCTCCTCTTCCATCAATTTTCCTCCAACCAATTCCTCTTCTTCCATTCAACAGCACCTTTTAAGCCTCCATTTCCTCCACCCACCACCATCCTCCTCTTTTTTCGTCTAACCCTTCAGCTTAATCTCCACTCTTCCTCTTATTTCACTCCAACTTTCCTCTCCCATTTCCTTCAACCATAATTCCTTCTCTTCGTCCTCCCTCCATCCAATATTATTCTTCCATTTTCCTCTATGCATCCTCCTTTAGTCCCTCCCTTCATCTTCCTCTTCTTCTTCTCTCCTAACCCTCATTTAATTCTCCATTTCCTCCAACCACCATTCATCCTCTACCTTCCATATAACCTTCTATGTTCATTTCCTCATAACTCACAACCATTCCAAACTCCTTTTCCATCAATTTTCCTCCAACCACCATTCTCTTCTTCCATTCAACTGCTCCTTTTAAGCCTTCATTCCTCCACCCACCACCAGTCCTCTTTTTTCCAACCCATCCTTTTAATTCTTCATTCTTCCTCTTATATTTCCTCCAACTTTCCTCTTCCATTTCCCTACAACAACTATTCCTTCTCTTCCCTCCCTCCATCTTCCCTCTAATCACCATCTTTCACTTCATTTCCCCACTACCTCTTCCATTTCCATCCAATCACTATTCATCCTTCTCCTCCCTTAAATCTTCCTCTTCTTTAGTCTAATCCCTCCTTTAATCCTCCATTTCCTCTAACCACCATTCATCCTCTACCTTCCATATAACCTTCTCTTTTCATTTCCTCATAACTCAACCATTCCAAATTCCTCTCCATCATTTTTCCTCCAACCACAAAGACTCCCTCCACCCACCACCACTCCTTTTTTTCTAACCCATCCTTTTAATTCTTCATTCTTCCTCTTATTTTCCTCCAACTTTCCTCTCCCATTTCCCTACAACAACCATTTCTTCTCTTCCCTCCATCTCCATCTTCCTCTAATCACCAGTCCTTTCACTTCATTTCCACTTCACCTCTTCCATTTCACCAATCACTATTCATCCTTCTCCCTCCCTTCAATCTTCCTCTTCTTCCTCTCTAACCCCTCCTTTCATCCTCCATTTCCCTCCAACCATCATTCATCCTCTACCTTCCATATAACCTTCTCTATTCATTTCTTCACAACTCACAACCATTCCAAACTCCTCTTCCATCAATTTTCCTCCAACTTAATTCCTCTTCTTCCATTCAACCGCACCTTTAAGCCTCTCCATTTCTCTCCACCCACTTCCTCTCCTCTTTTTTTTCCACTAACCCTTCAGTTAATACTCCACTTTTCCTCTTATTTCACTCCAACTTTCCTCTCCCATTTCCCTTCAACCATAATTCCTTCTCTTCGTCCTCCATCCAATATTATTCTTCCATTTCCTCTGATGCATCCTTGTCCCTCCTTCATCTTCCTTTCCTCTTCTTCTCTCTAACCACCACTCATTTAATTCTCCATTTCCTCCAACCACCATTCATCCTCTACCTTCCATATAACCTTCTATGTTCATTTCCTCATAACTCACAACCATTCCAAACTCCTTTTCCATCAATTTTCCTCCACCACCATTCCTCTTCTTTCCATTCAATTGCTCCTTTAAGCCTTCATTCCCTCCACCATTCCAGTCCTTTTTTTTCCAACCCATCCTTTTAATTCTTCATTCTTCCTCTTATTTTCCTCCAACTTTCCTCTTCCATTTCCCTACAACAACTATTCCTTCTCTTCCCTCCCCATCCATCTTCCTCTAATCACTCTAACACCTCTTTCACTTCATTTCCTACTACCTCTTCCATTTCCATCCAATCACTATTCATCCTTCTCCCTCCCTTTAAATCTTCCTCTTTCTTTAGTCTAATCCCTCCTTTAATCCTCCATTTCCCTCTAACCACCATTCATCCTCTACCTTCCATATAACCTTCTCTTTTCATTTCCTCATAACTCAACCATTCCAAATTCCTCTTCCATCATTTTTCCTCCAACCACAACACTCCTCTCCCCCCACCACCACCTTTTTTTTCTAACCCATCCTTTTAATTCTTCATTCTTCCTCTTATTTTCCTCCAACTTTCCTCTCCCATTTCCCTACAACAACCATTTCTTCTCTTCCTCCCATCTTCCTTCTCTAATCACCAGTCCTTTCACTTCATTTCCCACTTCCTTTCCATTTCGAATAATCACTATTCATCCTTCTCCTCCCTTCAATCTTCCCCTTCTTCGTCTAACCCCTTCTTTAATCCTCCATTTCCTCCAACCACCATTCATCCTCTACCTTCCATATAACCTTCTCTTTTCATTTCCTCACAACTCACAACCATTCAAAACTCCTCTTCCATCAATTTTCCTCCAACTGCATTCCTCTTCTTCCATTCAACCGCACCTTTAAGCCTCCATTTCCTCCACCCACCACTTCCTCTTTTTTTTCGTCTAACCCTTCAGCTTAATACTCCACTCTTCCTCTTATTTCACTCCAACTTTCCTCTCCCATTTCCCTTCAACCATAATTCCTTCTCTCGTTCCCTCCATCCAATATTATTCTTCCATTTTCTCTATGCATCCTTGTCCCTCCCTTCAATCTTCCTCTTCTTCTCGTCAACCCTCATTTAATTCTCCATTTCCCTTTCCATTTACACCATTCATCCTCTACCTTCCATATAACCTTCTATGTTCATTTCCTCATAACTCACAACCATTCCAAACTCCTTTTCCATCAATTTTTGTCCACCACCATTCCTCTTCTTCCATTCCACTTCATCCTTTAAGCCTTCATTCCCTCCACCCCCACTAGTCCTTTTTTTTTGTCCAACCCATCCTTTTAATTCTTCATTCTTCCTCTTATTTTCCTCCAACTTTCCTCTTCCATTTCCCTACAACAACTATTCCTTCTCTTCCCTCCCTCCATCTTCCTCTAATCACCACTCCTTTCACTTCCATTTCCCACTTTCTCTTCCATTTCCATCCAATCACTATTCATCCTTCTCCCTCCCTTAAATCTTCCTCTTCTTTAGTCTAATCCCTCCTTTAATCCTCCATTTCCCTTTAATAACCACCATTCATCCTCTACCTTCCATATAACCTTCTCTTTTCATTTCCTCATAACTCAACCATTCCAAATTCCTCTTCCATCATTTTTCCTCCAACCACAACACTCCCTCCACCCACCACCAGTCCTTTTTTCTCCAACCCATCCTTTTAATTCTTCATTCTTCCTCTTATTTTCCTCCAACTTTCCTCTCCCATTTCCCTTCAACAACCATTTCTTCTCTTCCATCCTCCATCTTCCATTCCTCTAATCACCACCAGTCCTTTCACTTCATTTCCCCACTACCTCTTCCATTTCCAATAATCACTATTCATCCTTCTCCCTCCCTTCAATCTTCCTCTTCTTCAGTCTAACCCCTTCTTTAATCCTCCATTTCCCTCCAACCACCATTCATCCTCTACCTTCCATATAACCTTCTCTTTTCATTTCCTCACAACTCACAACCATTCAAAACTCCTCTTCCATCATTTTCCTCCAACCACATTCATCCTCTCTTCCATATAACCTTCTCTTTTCATTTCCTCACAACTCACAACCATTCCAAACTCCTCTTCCATCACTTTTACTCCAACCACATTCATCTTCTTCCATTCAACCATAATTCCTTCTCTTCCTTCCCTCCATCCAATATTATTCTTCCATTTTCCTTCTATTCATCCTTGTCCCTCCTTCATCTTCCTCCTCTTCTCATCTAACCCTCCTTTATTTCTCCATTTCCCTCCAACCACCATTCATCCTCTTACCTTCCACATAACCTTCTCTCTTCATTTCCTCACAACTCACAACCATTCCAAACTCCTCTTCCATCAATTTTCCTCATAACCATTCCTCTTCTTCCATTCAACCACTCCTTTAAGCCTTCATTCCCTCCACCAACCACCACCTTTTTTTCCAACCCATCCTTTTAACTCTTCATTCTTCCTCTTATTTTCCTCAACTTTCCTCTTCCATTTCCCTACAACAACCATTCCTTCTCTTCCCTCCCTCAAATCTTCCTCTCCAATCACCAGTCCTTTCACTTCATTTCCCCACTACCTCTTCCATTTCCATCCAATCACTATTCATCCTTCTCCAACGCCTTCAATCTTCCTCTTCTTTAGTCTAACCCCTTCTTTAATCTGCCATTTCCCTCCAACCACCATTCATCCTCTTCCTTTCATATAACCTTCTCTTTTCATTTCCTCACAACTCACAACCATTCCAAACTCCTCTTCCATCAATTTTATGGGTAGAAAACCAACTTGTTGGCTGCTCGAATCTTGAAAAAGGCCTGAATGGAAAACTAGCTCATTAGCCATTCAGGGGCAAAAACTAAAAAAATGGAAAAGAAAAATGTCATATTTTCAAGAAATATGGAAAAAAAAACACCTCACCAAACTTGCTTAACACATTGCTTTTTCCTCTTCCATTTGTTCTTCGTGCAAGCTTTCCTCAAACAATTCTTTATGGGTAACCTTCCCATTCTTTTATGGGCTACTCAATCTGGGCTTGGGTATATTAAGCTTCTAATTGCTTAGCTCTCAAAAGTTGTTGCAGACACTTTCTATAAGTGCTACGGGTATATTTTTGGATAGCCACAAGCATATTCAAAGGAGGTAAGGTAAAATCGAGTCACAAACAATTGCACAAATCAGAATTCATGCTTTAGTACTCTTTCCTTCCTGAAAACATTCCTTGCTTGCTACATTTAACCCCTTGGTTAAATCAGATTACACTTATTCAATCTATGGGCCACCTCATTCGCCTTATAGGTATAATTTCGATAGTTCTTTATTAGCAAATTTATGGGTGGTCAAGACAAGAGATGCACAAATCCACTCCGAACTTGCAGGCATCGTATAAAAGAAGAAGGAATGTAAGTTTCTAAAATCACAAGCATCATGCAAGGAGGTATCATTTTTATTGGTTTTCATCATTTCGCAGATGCACAAATACAAACAAGGACCTCCAACCGAGTCCAAGAGGAAGCTCATGACCAATCTACCTAAGAATAAAATTGCATAAACAAATTCCGAAAAGCAATCATTTTTTAGATGATCCTTGCAATCAAATTACTCATTGGAAGAAGTGATGCACGCCAAACCCTTGGACAAATCATATTCCCATAAATAGGTGTCACGTGGAGGACAAATAGGTGGCACTAAGGTAAAAAGGTAATATCTATAAGTAGTAAGTATTTATTTCTTGAAAAGATATGTTAAAATTAAATATACGTTAATCATTTACTTTTTTCAATCACCATCATGAGGGCACATTAATAAGTCCTTCGCAATAAATAAATGGCACACATATAAAGTTATTTCTCTCAAAACGAGTGACAATCGTCCGAGGGAGAAGGTAGGATTGGATCTCGCTATGGGCGGACTTTGACTTAATTGCCATAACACGAGAACCTAGGAAATGATGACACACACCTCCATTACGGGGACAATTAAAGATTTCCTTGAGATGTGATGAAGCAAAACAAAAGGGGGACAATCAACCAGAGAGGAAAAAAATTATCTCAGAAGCTATGGGAGGAACAATTGTTCGCAGAGAGCCACCGATGTCACACCCTTGTGGAAATAACCCTCATTGCTTTGGGATATATTTGAATAAAGCCGATGGACAAATTACTTCACTGCTAACCGATACTCGAATGAAGAGCGAGAGCAATTTGCAAGCACATTCGACGGACAACAAGCCACTTAGTGACATCATTTCCTAGCAATAAGACTTGATTGGGCAAGTGACAGGACTCCCTTAGAATGGAGAAAATTAGGAGGAGAAACCCAATGCACAACAAATCGGGCCCAATTCTTCCAAGGGGAGTAATACAATCGGACCAAATGGGATATTGAGACAAGAAGCCTACCTTACTCCAGGCCTCGATAGAAATTGTTACATTCATCATCAAGTACTTCACATGCAAAGGAAGGTATTCCCTACTCTATACAATGTAATTTAAATACCTAAATCACTTGAGGCATGGAATAATAATATGTCCCAAACCATTTGAAAATGGCAAAAGAATGTCGAAAAAAGGCGAAGAACATCTTGTCTCATCATTACTGTCTGATTTGGCTAATCACCAAGCAAGGCCTCCAAAACACATAAATACTTAAATCACTTGAGGCATGGAATAATAATATATGTCCCAAACCACTTGCTTTGAATAACCTAAAGAAAATGGCAAAAGAATGTCGAAAATGGCGAAGAATGCCTTGTCTCATCACTTTGTCAGAATTTGGCTAATCACCAAGCAAGGCCTCAAAACATCCAACCTAGGATTGATTTAAAGCTCGGGTAATGGATCCAACCTAGGATCGATTTAAACCAGGTAATAGTAATAAATGTCCCAAACCACTTGTTGAATATAGAGAATGGAAAAGAAATATCGAAAAGGGGGCGAAGAACGCCTTGTCTCATCCTTGTTCGATCTGGATAATCACCAAGCAAGGCCTCCAAAACATCTAACCTAGGATCGATTTAAACCAGTAATAGGATCAAGCGTTCTTAGCCATTTCGATATTTCTTTTTATTTTCTTCAGTAGGTTGTTCAACAAGTGGTTTGCGACATTTATTACTATTCCATGCCTCAAGTGATTTAAGTATTTAAATTGCATTGTATAGAGTAGGGAATACCTTCCTTCACATGTGAAGTACTTGATGATGAATGTAACAATTTCTATCAACCTTTACGTAAGGTAGGCTTTTTGTCTCAATACCCCCTTTTGTCTCGATTGTATTGTCCTTTATTCTTCATATTCCTTTTCAAGCTTCCTTCCTTCACTTGGCCAACAACATGCATTGTGCATTTGTCTATTTTAATGAAGCTTGAAAAGTTCCTATTAATCTATGGAAAGGCAAAATGTCTGAATATGCCATCGGAACAGGGACAGGTTGTTACTGTATATGAAAGTAGGGGAAGAAAAGTACAATTGGGGAATGGAAGATATGTCACTATTGCCTCTCTAGTTTCAACATGACAATAGCAGTCTTAGTTAATTTGTTGATACCTAATACAAAGATCCTCTAAAGGTCAACATTATCTTGATTTATTATCTCATACCGAATCAATGGTATCAAACATGAAGGATGAAACTTCAAAGAATCTGATAACAACATCTCGCCAGTCCTTTCAAAACTTCTGCAATAAGATAACAAGCAATCTTTGCAACTTAGGAGGAACCTTTATTCTGATCCCATAAACACACCTTTTGAATCTCAACTTTATTGAAGATCCCATAAACACACCTTCTTATCAATATACAAAGGCACACCAAAAGCTGGATTAAACAAATAATTATAAGAATTGGTCAAAGCAAAATATACGAAAATGTGAATGAACACTAGACCGAAATCTGATTAATACAACCCAATTAATAAGATAGCATGCCATAGATAAATGTAGAGGTAAACTAGAATGAAATCGAACAAATACAAAAGCCAAGTTGAAGTTTCAACCGGTTGAGACTACCACAAAAAATTCTAATGATGATCAAATCTGACATTGAATAAGAAAATCTTATGCAATGTGAATTCAATACATTGCAGCATTTGACCAACAAAAACAAAAACTTCGAGGAAAACCCTACGATTTGTGATCTCGAGTGCAAATCAACACTCTTACCTTGAGCGCCTTGCAATTCATATGCAACGTCACCATCGTGCAGTCTCACACCACCAAGATACACCCTTATGCAATGCGAATAGGATATTGACATTGGGTTTGAGCCTAAATATGATTCAAGCGATTTTGCTTGCATGTTTGAGGGTGCAAGTCAATCCCGCGAGCATTCATTCTCGACAGCATTTAGTGCAACTCCACAAACTCCACAATATTGCATCAGCAAATTATTGTAACATTATACAAACTATGTATATCTACACAATAGACCTGCAGGCTGCAGACAAACTATGTAGCTTAGTTCCAATTTAGAAGGAGAACATCTAAAATCAACAACACCCATGTGAAAAATCTACACCATGAAAAAAAAAATAAGCATACAATCTCTCCTCAGGAGTATGTCATGAAAATAACATAGTAATTATTTATAAATTGTTCTTGATCCATTATTTTCTCTATTATAAATATTGTTTAATATTGGTTTCTCATTTAAAGTTTTGTTTCGATATTGGTATTATATTAGAGTTGTCCATCTTGTATGTCCCAAGGAACAAGGTCGGGAGTATCTAAAGCTCTGGCAGAAGTGGAAGAGAACTATTGTGAAACCGTAGTAGCCGTGTTTAGCAAAATCGTGTGATGGTCCCAGGTTTAAAATCTAAATCCACTTATGTTTTTACCAACTTATATTTTCTATTTTTAGTGAAAGAACTGAACTCACATTTATATTATTCAAATAAAAGCACACAAAATTCATATGTGATAGGAGAAGATACAATTTGTACCTGGTCTTGTTCCTCTTCCAAGATCCCCAGCCCATGACTCCCATACATATTGTTCTTCATTATCACTATCGCTTTCTCTGTTACACACTGAAAGATGGTTTTGATAGTAATGCACCCAGATTTGAGTCAAAGCAAGAAAGAAACCAAATGTGAGAAATTATTACCCATAATGCAGAGGGAATCGAGTCTCTTAATATAAAAATTACAGACATTTTCCATTCTTTGTCTCATATAAGCAGATTTCTCTGTCACTTGTTTCAGTGTATTTGCTATTACGAAAACTGTATTTAGAAAATACGAGTCTGCCCTCGTTCTCTCTGTCTCATACTCTGTTTGGATACACTGTACTACTGAAATTGTTAGTAACACACAACAACAGACTCAGTGAAACACCATTCATTATGGATTTGTCTAGTTTAATGAAGCTTGGAAAGTTCTACTTATGGGTGTTGCCAACTTTCCATTTGAATCCAATCCATAGTATTCTTGTTTAATTCTATGGTGAGGCAGAGTTTCAATATGACATTGGGGAACAGGAAAGTGATCTACAAATTCGAAGACATATTATATTTGAAGGCAAGTACTCACCTTTCTAATTTTAGTATGATAATAGTAGTCTTGTTAATCTTAGTAGTTAGTAGCTTGGACAGCTGTTTGTCCTCATCCATTTGTTATGGGTAGTTTGGACAGCCTAGAATTTAGAGAAATAGTTGTTTTTGTCAAACAAATATTGTTAGGATAAGAACAATTGTTATCTAATATTGACTCCTTTTAGGTGACACCTCATAACCAAGGTTGTTATGGTTATTGAGTTGTCTTAATCTCAGCCGTTCATTTGTATTAATCTCGGCCGTTGATTTTCAACGAGAGTAGTATATAAGGGGGTCATTGGGGTCATTTGTAACAAGGAAGTTTTTAGAGAAACTTGCAGTGTTAGCAAGTAGTCTTGCAGTGTTAAAGGGCGCAAAGTGATAGCGCTGAGAGATAGAAAGGAGGAATATCAAAGGAGGATTAGGAGATTGCTGAGCTCACCAAGAAGAGGCAAGCAAGATTTGATCTCTTGATTTGCTGAAGTTTAATATATCTCATCCGTAGTATCGGTTTTCCTACGGGTTTTTCCAGGACAATTGTCCGAAAATATTGTGTTCACCTTGTTGGGTATTTTTTATGTGTTTGTATTTGTGAAGTTACAAGCTTGTGTTATTTTCCAATATTTGTTGATCAAATAATCTTACAAGATAGAGGTTAATAATCAGTAACTGTAATAGATTTTTCACATGGTATCGTAGCTAAGTTCGGGTAGAAGAGATTTACCCTAGGTGAAAGAAAGTGAGGGTTTATAAAACCCAGCTTTAACCTCTTCAAAATTATTATTATTATTTTCTTTTAAGATGGCCTCAAAGAGTTTAAGAGATCAGACAGATTGATGGAGCCTCGAATTTTGGTGTCCTGAAAGCCAAATTTCTATTGCCGAAGAGAATGGTATCAAGGAATATGTGACCACCGTTGTACCTGCACTCTACAGATGCAACACAACTCTTAAGATATAAGAAGGAAGATGCCAAGGCGAGGAGGCTGATTCTTGATGGTGTCAAGGATCATATTGTTCCGCATATATCACAGAGTTAGATACAACGAAGACGATGTGGGATGCCATTATGAATCTGTACTAGAATGCTACCACTAACCAGAAGCTGATTCTCAGAGAAAAGTTGAGGAATACCCAGATGAATAAGGGAGAAGACGTCACAAGTTACCTCACCAGACTTAGACTTGTCAAGGATGAATTGGCCACTGCTGAGACAAACCAAGTGATGACGAGCTAGTGAGAATAGCCCTAAATGGGTTTACTAAGCAATGGGGATGTCTTTGTTCAAGTCATCAATGGACGAGACACCTTACCGAGTTGGGATCGACTATGGAGTGATTTCACTCAGGAGGAGCTTAGACTAAGTCTTGTCAATGGAGCCAACAATAAGAGTCAGAAAAGTGAGGTGGAACAGGAAAATGTTGCCCTAATGGGTAAAGGGAAAGCAAAGAAGGGGTCTAGTAAAGGATCAAATTCACAAGGTGAAAAGAAGAAGAAAGATTCTTCGAAGATCAAGTGCTATGGCTGTCACGAGTTTGGCCACTATGTCAACGATTGCCCAGAAAGGAAGAAGAATGAAAAGAAAGGCAAGAAGCAAGTTATGGCTTCAGCAAGTGCAGATGAGCTCTCTAGTAGAATGGAAGATGAGTTTGCACTCATAACATGTATGGTTAGCTCAACCTCACAGAGTGTTTGGTACATAGATAGTGGGGCGTCATATCATATGACAGGAGTTAGAGAATACTTCTCCAGTTATAAGGAAGAGAGCACCATAATCCAGATCTCTATGGGGAACATGTCCAAACTCAACTCACTGGGAAAGGGACTGCTCTGGCCAGAGGGAGAGTGGTAAGATGATTCCCTTCATGATGTGTCAGCATGTTCCAGCTTAGGGATGAATTTGATTTCTATATTCTGTCCTTCAGACAAAGGGTACAATGTACTCTTTAGAGGGGCACATGTGTTGATCAAGCACAAGGATTGGAAATCACCCATAGCTATTGGAGTTAGGAGCGGTCGGCTTTATAGGCTGCAGTTTGATATTCCTAAGGCACTCATGAGCAACAATAATCTTAGAGATCAGGGAGAGCTATGGCATAGAAGGATGGGCCATATCCATCATGGAGCCCTTAAATTACTTCATGAGACAATGACAGGTGTTCCTGAGGTGAGCACAGAGCACGATGATGTATGTAAGGGATGCGTGTTGGGGAAGTTTGCTAAAGCATCTTTTCCAAGGAGTGACACCAGATCCAAGGGCATTCTTGATCTAGTACATTCAGATGTATGTGGACCAATGTCGATGAAGTCTCTCAGAGGGTATGAGTACTTTGTTACTTTTATTGATGATTTCTCCAGGAAGACATGGATATACTTCTTGAAGACCAAGGATGAGGTTTTCAATTGCTTCCAAGAGTTCAAAGCTCTTGTGGAGAATTCGACAGGAAGGAAGATAAAAGTTCTTCGGTTAGACAATGGAGGCGAGTACAAAAGCAATGAGTTCCAGGAGTTCTGTACCAGAGAAGGAATCAAGAGAGAGTGGACTGTTCCTTACAATCCGCAAATGAATGGAGTTGCTGAGAGGAAGAATCGGTCTATAACAGAGGCATCAAGGGCTATGTTGCATGACCAGGATTTACCCCATTATCTGTGGGCAGAGGCATGCAATACAACAGTATACATACATAATAGAGTTCCACATAAGGTACTAGGGAAGATGACACCAGAGGAAGCATTCACTGGGAAGAAGCCGATGTCACTCACTTTAGGATCTTTGGGAGTTTGGCATATTGTCACATTCCTAAGGATACACGTACTGTTAGATCGATCACAGAGAGAGGGTACTTTGGGGGTACAAAGAAACCTCTAAGGCATATCGATATTCATTCCGGGGACCAGAGGATTATTGTTCGACGTGATGTCAAGTTCATGGAGGACAAGGCATTTAGAAGGTCTAGAGATTTTCCAAAGAGAGATGATCGTAGTAAGCAACCAATGTAAGCTCCAAGGATCACTCAATCGAGTCAAGGGCAAAGAAAGCTCGAGTACAGTTACTAGTACAAGCATAGACTCAGGAGGAGAGAGTTTTCAAAGTATGGAGCAACAGGTGCAAGAAGAGATGCATCAAGAAGACATGGAGGTTGATATTTCATCCTCTACAATTGGCAGTAAGAACCGTGAGGTTCAATGCATACACAAAGAATACTCAGAGTTAGTGGGTACTCCTAGAGGAGTAATAGACAACGGAAACCACCAAATGTATGATGACTATGTTGCATTAGTTAGTATGTTGGTAGATAGTGAACCTTCTAGCTATCGAGGCTCGCACAACATCAAGTGTGGCAAGAAGCAATGGTCGAGGAGTATACTTCAATTATGCACGAATGATGTGTGGGAGGTAGTGCCTGACCAACAGATAGGGCAAGTGGGTCGATCACGCCGGATCTATAAGATCAAGCACGGTGCAGATGGTAGATCGAGAAATATAAGGCAAGGTTCGTGGCAAAGGGGTTCTCTCGTAAAAGAGGGAATAGACTACGAGGAGACATTTGCTCCAGCTTGCCAGTGTATACTTCTATACGAGCCGTAATCTCAATTTCAAAGACATGATGGGATGGCAGATCCATCAAATGGATGTCAAGACAACGTTTCTTAATGGTGAGTCAAAGAGGAGGTATACATAGAACAACCAGTAAGGCTTTGTAGCACACAAAAAAGAGACCCACGTGTGTAGATCAAGAGAGCGTCAGACGGACTCAAGCAGCTCCCGCAGCGTGGTATGAGCGCATCGATAGTTACTTGCAGAAATGGGCTTTGTGAAGAGTGAGGCAGATGCTAATCTCTACTACTTGGTAGTCGGAGGTGAGATTCTCATTCTTGTTCTATATGTAGATGACTTGTTTCTTACAGTTCACCGGGCTCATAGAAGAATGCAAGAGGGATCTTGCAAATGAGTTCGAGATGAAGGATTTGGGACTTATGCACTACTTTCTGTGCATGGAGGTATGGCAGAAAGATGGAGAGATTTTCCTCGGGCAAGGGAAATATTGCATGGAAATCTTGAAAGGTTCAGATGGAAGATCGCAAAGCCATGTCTACACCCATGATCATGAATTGAGGAAGGTAGACACATCCAGGAGAAGGATGTAGACCCCACCTTATACAGCAATGATTGGTTCTCTCATGTATTTGGTCAATACCAGCCGTATATAGCTTTTTGCAGCTTAACTCTCTTAGTCACCATGGTCGAGCCAAAGAGAGTGCATTGATCATGCAAAAAGCATGTGTCCGCAAGTTTCATGAGGTACAATCGAGTATGGAATTAGATATGCTCGAGGTGAAGGAATCAGGTTGATGGGCTATACTGACGCAGATTGGGCAGGTAGTACAACGGACAAGAGGAGCACTTCAGGGTGTTGTTTCACCTGGGATCGAGTCAGATCTTGTTCAAAGCAGAAGCGTAAGTCCGTGGCTCTGAGTTCAGCAGAGTCAGAGTACATAGCAGCTAGCATGGCAACATGTGAAGCTATATGGCTTCGGAAGTTGCTAGTAGCTTTGTTTGGTCAGAAGGTTGAGACTACGGTGATACACTGCGACAATCAGAGTTGCATCAAGTTGACTAAGAATCCGGTGTTTCATGATAGGTCAAAACATATAGACATCAAGTATCACTTCATCAGAGATTGTGTACAACATGGGGTTGTTAAGCTACAGTATTGCAGACTTCTGCAGATCAGCAGTAGCAGACATTCTGACAAAGGCATTGGGGAAGGCAAAATTTATCTTCTTCAGAGAGATGTTGGGTGTCATGCAGAACAACTTCCTCGCTAAGAGGGAGTGTTAATCTTAGTAGTTAGTAGCTTGGACAACTGTTTGTCCTCATCCATTTGTTATGGGTAGTTTGGACAGCTATTCGTTTTGGCCTAGAATTTAGAGAAATAGTTGTTTTTGTCAAACAAATATTGTTAGGATAAGAACAATTGTTATCTAATATTGACTCCTTTTAGGTGACACCTCATAACCAAGGTTGTTATGGTTATTGAGTTGTCTTAATCTCAGCCGTTCATTTGTATTAATCTCGGCCGTTGATTTTCAACGAGAGTAGTATATAAGGGGGTCATTGGGGTCATTTGTAACAAGGAAGTTTTTAGAGAAACTTGCAGTGTTAGCAAGTAGTCTTGCAGTGTTAGCAAGGGCGCAGTGATAGCGTTGGAGATAGCAATGGAGGAATATCAGCAGGAGGATTAGGAGATTGTCGGAGCTCTGCCAGTAAGAGGCAAGCAATATTTGTATCTCTTGATTTGCTGAAGTTTAATATATTTCTCATCCGTAGTATCGGTTTTCCTATGTAGTCCATCGGTTCACCTTGTTTTCCATGGGGTTCCAGTTGACAATTGTCCAAAAATATTGTGTTCACCTTGTTGGGTATTTTTTATGTGTTTGTATTTGTGAAGTTACAAAGCTTGTGTTATTTTCCAATATTTGTTGATCAAATAATCTTACAAGATTTTATTGCAGTGTCCTTTCACTATCATAAAGTAAAATAACAAGATGAAGCGAATAGATGTCATTATCTTGGTTTATTATCTGATACCTAATCAATTGTATCAAACATGAAGGATGGACACACATAACTTCCAGCAATCTGATAACAAGGCGTACCTGATCTTTAACTGCATCCTCTCGCCAGTCCCTTCAAAACTTTTGCAATAAGATAACAAGCAATCTCTGCAACTCAGGAGGAACCTTTTATTGAAGATCCCATAAACACGCCTTTTGAATCACATATTTATTTATTGAAGATCCCATATACAAAGGCACACCAAAATCGGGATAAAAGAAATAATTGTAGCAACTGATCAAAGCAATAGATAAATGAAATTATGTCTTTATGCCATGGAAATACAGAGCAGCCATGTGATCATGTTACAACATTGGTCTCCCAGACAAAATCAAAATATATTGAGGAGGCATTACACTTGCATTATGAAGATTGTTAGAAAATAATATGCTTGAACATTCACAATTTATGCAGGAGTAAGGCGTGTTTATTTATCCTGTTTTTCTTAGCAACAAACAGTATATTTCAATATGCCTAGAACTAAGGCTTGTTCATTTATCCTATTTTAATTAGCAAAAATCATAAAGGACATTCAAAAATCTGCAGTACATTTCAGAATCCCCGTGGCCTCTAAGCAATAAAACCTCTGTCGAATCAGAGAAGACTTCTTCAGTGATTCGCATGCTTCAGGGAAGTTTTGAGCTAACAAATCAGATCCATTCTAAGTGTGGGCTAAAAGTGACTGCAAATGGGCTTCACGTTCTCTGCTACAAGGTCAGATGAATGGAAACCCACACCGAACTGCCCAATCAGCACCAGAAGTCAGGGCTTCCATGAACTTCAATCAAATACCAGGCAATAAGAGAATGCTACAAAAATTCTTTGATCAAATTTCATGACATAAAAACAGCAGACCTGATTTGTAGTGGAACAATTTTCACAAACAGCCCCGGCGGAGAATCAAGCTTGCTTTCCTCTGTCAAAACTTTTTAAACCAAATTTTTCCCTAGGCCTGGTCTGCACAAATCCACAAGGCAACTCAATTCGTATTTGAGAACAAGACTTGGAACTTCACAGGAAACCCCATAAGGATCTCACATCATTAATAGATTTTCATGAAACAAAAGTTTTGGGGAGTCTTAGCACCATTAAAAACAAACTAAGGTAATCAGAAACAAAATTCTGGCATAATACCAAATAATAAGAAACAGAAACAATATTGCGACATGTAATGAGAAGTTATCACATGTGGAAGAGGGCCGAGAGGACTTACTCCGACACGAAGAAAGGCATTGGAACTCACTGGTTGGGGAAGACTAGGTCTGGTGATCCACGGTTTATACAACTCGAAGCGCTTCCAATGGCCACATGTAAATAGCCACATCATCATGGTTTTGTACGAATGGAAACGCTTCAAACGGCAACTGTCCAGCTGTCCATCTCCTACCCGTTGCACATGTAGATAGCCACGTGTTTTTTTACAGCTGGAAGCGCAACGGCCACAACATCATGCTTTTGTACGGCTGCAAGCACTTCCAACGGCCACATGCTTTGCACTGTTAAATTCTGACCTTTCCATCTGTCCAATTGTGCCCATGCTTTTTAATATTGATGTGATGTGGATAATTTTAAAGTTGTAGAAGATGTACTCAGTTTTACAGCTGTCCATTTTCTACCGTTTGTCCGTTTGCTTTTAGGGTGGACAGTGGACTCATTGAAGTCACGCCGTATTATATTTGTATGCATTTTTCAGCTGTCCATTTCTCCGCATGTTTTTCATATTTATACATTTATGCGAGTTGGGTATTTTAAAGTTGTAGAAGATATATTAAAATGCCATATTTATTGGTATCTGGATTTTGATATATTCAGGCTTATAAGTTATCAAAGAATCCAATTAAGTAATTGATGCGAGATTAAATTTTTTATTGAGGATTTTTAGAATTCTAGAAATAATTTTAAAATGGATTAGAGGCATATTTAAATTGGGTAGTAAGACATGTATTTAGATGTAATTTTATTGGGTTTTCCAAGTTAAGATGGTGAGAGGGGAAGGCATGAGCAAGCAAACATAATCATCCAACAACCAATCTACTATAATGTTAGTAAAAAGGCCACTTTCATTGTGGTGTTACCTTTATTGGCATAAGGATGAGTGAGTGAGGATTTTTAGAGATAGAAGTAATTCCAAGAAGCATTAAAGAGGGTTATAAGACATATATATATATATATATATATATATATATATATATATATATATAAGTCAAATAATAAGAGAGGAAAAAAGGCCAAAAAGCCAACATACTCATTCCACAATCAATCAACTATTCCCACAGATTGGTCAAGATCATACTACAATCCTAACCGACAACCAATCTAACATTGTGTTGTTACAAAACATAATCATCCAACAACCAATCTACTATAATGTTAGTAAAAAGGCCACTTATTGTGTTGTTACCTTTATTGGCATAAGGATGAGTGAGTGAGGATTTTTAGAGATAGAAGTAATTCCAAGAAGCATTAAAGAGGGTTATAAGACATATATATATATATATATATATATTTGAAGTCAAATAACAAGAGAGGAAAAGGCCAAGAAAGCTAACATACTCATTCCACAATCAATCAACTATTCCCACATATTGGTCAAGATCATACTACAATCCTAACCGAGATGTACGGTCCCAAGGGGCTGATATACCATGTATAGGCAGGGGTGAGCGGGGGGGGAGGGACTCTAGATCGTATATCGGTGCTCCACCCCCATATATAGATGGGATTTCTCCTCCTCTAGATGGATAGGGACCTATCTAAAGTCATTGTAACTCCCAGTGTCTACCCGAAATAGATATATTCTATTGTCTATCGTCCCTCCTGCCTATACAAAATTGAATTAGAGGGTGCCCTCACCTCAATATAGAGTATACATAGTGCTCCTTCCTCCTATTATCGAGGGATCAAACAAGTCTCTATACACCCTTCCATGTCGACCAAATCTATTTAAAGAGGAGTTCATCCATTCTCCATTCTCCATTCTCAAGGAGGGCCAAGTGGGTGGGACACTACAAGGTGTGTAGTTTATCACTACCTATTTATACCACTATATTTTATACAAATATTATGTTTTCATTATGTTAGTTTTAATTTTTGTAAAAGAATCTAAAATAGCTTATTATCAACGGATTTTAAACTAAAACAAATGATAAATTTGTCTTCTTACAATAAATATTATGTTTTTAAACTTGAATAAATATTTTTTTGATAATCAACTTGTTATTTTAACCCACAAATTAATAAATAAACTAGTAATGGCACATGAAATGTGCGATGTGAACGTCGAAAGGACAATGTAAGACGAGGTTGATTTTGAGGGACCAACACGTAAAAGGAGGAAGACGAGTGTAGTGGAGGGGGTTAGAGGGAGGAGAAGCAATTGGGAGAGGATAATATTGGGTGGAACCATTTTGAGGAAGCAAACTTTTTTACGAGGAGGAACATATGTAACATGTGCATATTTTGTCAAATGTTCGATGAAGAAAGGGGATATGGCATGCGAGGCATAATGGTAATATAGCGTGCATATATCGTAGAATGTAAGGTGTTGTCAATGAATACTTCAAAGGAAAAATTATATTTTTGGTTCAATATTGAAGTCAACATATGTTAAAAACTAGCAATTCTTTGCATTGAGGGTTCATTATGTTGTTGATTTCAAGCTCATATATGATTATGGTTTCTCTTTAGATTTTAAGAATGTGAACAAGGTTCCCCCTCATAAACATTCATATTGAGCGGTGTAACAAGTTCCCACAAAACTCCCCCACTCTATCTATATGGCTTATCACATAACTAATGTATGTAGTCAAATGTCGCCCTCTATCTATATGGCCCACCAAGTAATGAGTATAATGATTCAACAAAAAAGAAAATAATATTGACCTTATAAATAGCGGTGTATAGCGTTAATTTTAAGCCATATGGAGGGCCCATGCAATCAATGTCGTTAATTTCTCCCAAGTTGTAGGGCACCATAAACCATTGTACACAATCTTGAACAAAATGGTATAATATGAAAGAAAAAAATTTAAAGGGGATTTTTATTTTATTTTTTATTTCAAGGATAAAGGTTTTTTGGAAGGGATTCTACCCTAACACAGTCAAAAGAAAGGTCTAAACACCTAGATAAAACCATAGGAATGGAGAAGAATAAACAATCAACAAAGCAAAAACACGTCAGCAAATACATCAGGTCAACAACAAAACCATGACAACAATACATCAAAAACACGAAAGAACAACAAGAAAAATAAAGCGAGAAAATCAACTCAAAGCCCAAACGAAGGGTAAAATCCAAAATCGCAAGAGATTCAGAAGCGAAGCTCCAGATAACCTTTTACCCACTCCTTGTTTTTGTCACGGTGAGGAACTCGAATGCTTGCATTTATCTCTTCTTTAAATAATTTTCTAGGATCCACCTCAATAGCCAATTCTTCAGAAAAATATGCTCCCACCAATGGGGACACACAACCATATATACATTTCTCCGATGGAGGGAATTCCATGTCATAACGGTGCCCAAAACTGGGAATTCAAAGGATTCCATCTTAGGAGTAGCTTTAGTCATCATGGAAAGGGACCAACCATCTTCATTCACCTCATTAGCATCGTGATCTAGTTGTGACATCTGCCCCCAAAAATTGAACGTTGTCATCTACCAAAGATGGGTCGTACCTTGGGGTGAGACATGTGTTCAATATCATTAAACACAATCTATCCCTCAAGTGCATATTTTCTCTCCTCAATACTATCTGCGCTCCCATAAACCTCATGAAAACCATGTATCACCTAGACACAACCTTTGAATCCCACTGGAGGGATTCATAGAAAGTGACAGATCAATAATTGTATCCCCTCCATTTGGTCGTAAAGACATGAGAGCCTCCAGATCAGCCTTAGCTCCCACACTTGAACCACCGCCATCTGGGCAAGGTAGGACAAGATCCCTAGTTTTCCATTTTTGGCCCCTTACAACTGCTTGCTCTCCCCATCGCCAACACCCATACACTTGGCGTTGAACACCAATGAGCTTTAAAATTCTAATTATTGATCCATCACTCCATGGGATGAGATGATACGGATGGAACATGGTAGATACTTACCCAAAACCACATTCACACACAACTTAGCAACGGTCATCCTTGTCCTAGCTAGAGTTGTGGGATCAATAGTCAATAGCTCACCAAATGACATGGAAATCCCCACCAATACTTCTCCTTCCCAAAATTCCAATTCCAAAGTAGGGAGCCCGACCGAGACAGAAAAGACACTAGGTTTTAGGATCCCTTAGTCCGAGGCCGGGTTTCATCTAGATAAGTGTAGCACTTTGTGTTACCAAAGAATCAAGGGCCTTAATTAATCACTTTGATAAATTCATCTTCCTCTCAGTAAAGTGGAATAAGAAAGAGTTGTTTTCCAAGGCCACCACTCTAATGCCTACAAGTGGTGCCCATTTTCTTCTTTCCCACGTTCTCCTCGAGTAGATATTGGGCCTAAAACATACAAAACAATTTATGAGCACAAGACCAAATCTGATTTTTTCTCTTTTGAAAACAACATCCATTCTTTTCAAAGGATCCAACATCATCCCATTCAGGATGAGAGGAAGGAAAGGGGAAGATCCTACATGACACACCCTCTTCAAACTTTATCCTCCCTATAAGGTTTTCTATAAGTGATGGAGATACCCCTTGCCCCTTCATAAATCTTCCAGAGTGGGGCTAGCCACTTCTTGCCTAGAGGGATTTTGAAATGTTGTCTTCTTTGTACCTCATCCATCAAGCCTATTTATTTTTATTATTCTATTATATCTTTTAAAGTGTTAAAAATTTTTTGGACAACATTTAATATGTTTTTCATTGGAACTCTCACATGCAAGGTACATTCAACACCAAGCCTTGAAGAACGTATAATTTATCTTCCATAACAAAACTTTAATAATATAATTAAGACTAATTACTTTTCACCCTACAACAAACAAACCCCCTCTTTTTGGTGAATGTAGGGTCCCTAGATCGATGAAGGAGTGGAGCCAGGGATATCCATGCAAAATTTTCCTCTCATAAGGGACGAAATACGGCGCTTAACAAGAGTAATGATGATTCACATCGTAAAGGAAATGACATAATCTTTGTTGGCGGTGCCTCTCTGCTGACATTAAGAATCAAATAAGGAAGTGTATTGGTAGTTTCACATGAGGACCCATAATTTCCTGCTAAACAAACCACCATTACTCCTTTCTTGATGGTCTTAAAGGCTCCCAAAGAGATATTGTTATGAAAATACAGAACAAAAGTGAAGCAAAAAGAAAGACAAAACATCTATTCCATTTTTATGACTAGCACATACTTGCACTCAATGTCCTTTGATGTAATGATATCGTACATGCCATGCCTTGGGTGGATAGAAAGAATCATATTAAACATATAAGAATACTATCGGGGTTGTTGATATGCACGAAATATGGACACTCGGCGATTGCAATATGTTTTCGGTGCCCTCGATATTTCTCCCTTTACACATGCCTTTTGGTGTAAATATATAAAATAAGATATATATGTTAAGATTGAATATTTAACCACGTTCATTTCATTAATCCTTATAAAAATACACACATTCATATAATATGGATAATTTAATGGTACAAATAAGAAAATTCATGGAAAAAAATAAAATTAACGAAAAATGTCATAAATTTCTAAAAACATCATAGGGGTGGCTAGCTTGTCTCTGTAAAAAATCCTTTCAACATAAATATTCACTTCTTGATATGTAAAACATAGTATTAGTTTCTCCCACAAGAAAAAGGAATTGAAATCTAATAAACACTTGGACCTATTTATAGCAGGTGGAAATGAAATAAATATCAACTATTGTAAAATTAAGGAAATTGTTTTGTAAACTCTTGGTCCATCTTTTGTTGATTTGGATGAGCACAATGAAGCCTTCATCCTTGAAAAATACATAAATACATTAATATTACAAAAAAAATTTAATAAGAATTATTTTTGCAATCCATTTTAAAATTACAAATTTATGAAATAATAAAATAAAATAAATTTGTATCAACAAATCTTATCTATGAACAATCTATAAAAATCATAATTATGTTTAACCCCATGATATAATGTTCAATTATATATAATTAAACATATTTTATCGCTATAATGTCTTCAATGGGAATAAACAACTACGTGACACTTACTAATATTTAACAATTCACTTTTCCATTGATTTGAGACCAATACGACAATATTTTGATTATGAGATACTGATGTAAGCATATTATAGTTTAGGGCCCACAATTTGACTCCATGCCAATAATATTGAATACGATGATATATTTTTAAATAAAAATGCAATATTTTGCTTAGTAAAAATGTGATATTAGGAAGAAAAAAGTTACTTTAAAATAAATATCATTGTATGTGGAGGAGTAGAAATGATGATAGGAATACAAATATTGTGTTTTCCTTTCCTCATAATACAATAAAAATAAACATGAAACTTTATACCCAATATACAATAGCATTAAATATGTTAATTTAAACACCTAGGAAATAATGATTGCCGCGATTAAAATTCAAACATAGAACTTGATACGACGTAGACATTGATTTGGGTGAGGACATGGCCAATGACGTATCTGATATGTATGTGGATGTTGATACAAATGAGGATGTTTCCGTTAAGGATTAAAATATAATGTCCGAGTCCCCCAATATTTTTAGCGATAAACACACCTTTCATAGAAATTAAAATTAAATTAAACGAACTACATTGTGTGGAATTGACCAGCTCTATATTTTCATAAAAGTTCATTGTAATTCCCTAATTTCTTCTCCTCTCTCCTTTATCACTGAAAATTTTCTAAGACCATTATTATAAATCAGTTAAGATAGATAAAAACAAAATAAATAATAAAACAAAACATGAATCAAAATATATTTATTTAATAATAAAATAAATAAGTTAAATTAAGATAATTAAAATTTAAAATAAATGAAAGAAGCATTTAAAAGCATGGACTGGAGTGGTTGGAGGAATTAAGATGTGTGAAGGAGGCAGAGGTAGCATGTTGTAGGTAGTTTTGAGTGTAGGAGACATCTTGGCAAGATAAGGCCGCCCTTCCTTTCTGTCATTGTCCTTGCATAATAATCCAAACACTTTATTTGAGATTCAGAGGCATTAACCAAGATGAAACCCAAGTTCATGTTAACAATTTAACAAAATTGGATAGTTGCGTGGCACGGAGTGTGGCACGGGCATCTCACAAAGCATGGACGTTGATATAATGTTTGACATAATGAAATAAAGAGACAACTTCTTAGGGAATATGTTTATGGCAAAGTGAACAAAAGACATGAGTTTTCTCACGGGACACTCACACTATTTCACCTATGCAACAAATAAATCTCCAACCTGATCATTTTACATTTTCTTGTGTACTCTTGGCCTGTGCCAAAATGTGAGTTCTAGAATAGGGTATCCATGTCTAGAAAAGCATAGACAATAGAGGAATTTTGTCAGATGTTGTAGTTGCAAGTGCTCTGGTAGACATGGATGCAAAATGTGGGAGCATACACATGACATGTGAACTGTTTGACAGAGTGCCCAAAGAGATGTGGCCTCATGGACTGCAATGATTGTAGTATGTGCACAAAACGGGTTTGTTAAAATAACCTTGTTTCACCATATGCAACCAACAACTGTCCAACATGATCAATTCCACGTTTACGAGCATACACACATCCAATGCCAAAATATTAGTACCTTTGAAATAGGGTATGTGTGAGGAGGTAATTGAGGAGAAGAAATAGAGATAGGATATCTCTCTCAATGTGTTTTATTCAGAAAGCACGTATATTATTTATAGCAGAGGAGAAGTAACAATACTCTCCACAATGAACGAAGAGATTACAAACTAGGAGAGAATAATGGAATAAGTTCAAACAAACTCTCCTAATTATATAAAATATTTGCTACGTAACCTTATGCCAACATTCCCTCCCTTATTACATTATTCTTGCAAATGTAACCCCTAAAAAGTTCAAATTTCACTTTTCCAAGGGATTTGGTGAGAATATCAGCTACTTGTGCTTTTATAGGACAATACTAGAGTTGAATGTTATGGTTCAAGACGTGCTCTCGAAAGGAAATGAAAATCAATCTCAATATGCTTTGTTTATTCATGAAAGACAGGATTCTACACGAGCTTTAATGACACTTTGATTATCACATTAAAGAATAGGTGATTGTTTTTCAGGAATGCCCAGGTCATCCAAAATATGACGTAGCCATATTGCTTCGCACACAGCTCCTTGTGCGGCGTGATATTCTACCTTTGTGGATGAGATAGAGACAACCTTATGCTTCTTGCTTATCCACGAGATAGGTCCAAATACGAGATGAAATACATATCCTATGGTTGACTTCTTGTCATCAATAGATTCGGCATGGTACAAGTCGACGTATCCTGTATGAAGAATTGATCATTCTTATTATATTCCAAACCATAATCAATTGTTCCTCACACATATCTCAATAAATGCTTTCTTGCAGAGTCAATGACATATCTTCACTCTCCGCATGAACTCGGAAAGATAGATGACAACATAGCATAAGTCTAGTCTGGTATATGTCAAGTAGATGAGTCCTCCAACAAATTTCCTATAGAGATAAGCATCTACTTGAGGTGAATCCTGAATTGTGAAATTTACAAGCCTTTTTCCATGGGATTGGATATAGGTTTGTAGTTGGACATATTTTACTTTTCCAGAGTGTCTTGGCGTATTTTATCTAGGAGATAAAAATGTGTTGCTCCTTTTTCCATATCTCTAAGCCAAGACAGTAATGTAGTAGCCCCAAATTTTTCATGTCGATGGTTCTTTTGAGATCATTATTTACAATATAAACCTGATCTTCTAAACTATCAATGATCAAAAGATCATCTACATACACAACAAGAATGACAATTTATTTTCCTACCTTCTTTATATAAAAATTGGAATATGAGGGGCTACGAGTGAACCCATGTTGCAGAAGGTGATCATCGATCTTGATATACCATGCCCTTGGATCTTGTTTTATTCCATACAGTGATTTAATGAGACAACATACCTTCTTAGGATGCTCTTTATCAACAAATCCTTTAGGTTGGGTCATGTACACTTCTTCTTTTAGATCACCATTTAGGAAAGCACTCTTGATGTCCATCTGCTGAAGTCTCCATCCTTTTTGTGCTGCTAGTGTGCAAACAACTCTGATGGTCTTGATCTTCGTAGTGGGTGCAAAGGTTTCTTCATATTCAATTCCCTCTTTCTAAGCATACCCTTTTGCTACAAGTTGTGCTTTATGTTTGTCGATGGATCCATCTACCTTATATTTTGTCTTGAAAACCCATTTGTATCCTATGGGTTTCTTTCCTATAGGAAGATCAACAAGTTCCCATGTTCAATTTTTCTTGAGTGAGTCAATTTCTATATCCATGGCTTTCTTCCACTGAGGTTGACTGAGTGCTTCATGAAAATTATTAGGCTCAGAGCTATTAATCAGTGAACTCATGAGTGTAAAGTTTACCTCATTTCTTGTTTGACTCCTTGTTTTGACTCTGGATGATATATCTGGGAGTTGTTGCAAATGTGAGTCCTTGATGGTGCTTTATACCCACTTCGGATGAGAACTTGGCTGTTTTTTAGAAGAACTGTGTCATTTCTGTGTGGATTGATGTGGAGTTACATTCTCTAGTTCTCCAAGGTCAACAAATAGCTCTCCTGGTAGCACATCTTTTCTCTGAGTAGTCTCCTCTGGCTGATCACTACTGAGTCAAAGGATGACTCATCACAAACCATGTCTTGAATCTCATAGATTTTCTTCATCTCAGGATCCATGAGACGATATGCCTTTGAGGTAGTGCTATAGCCAAGTAGGATGCATGGGAGCATCTTTGGCTCAACCTTCTTTCTCTTTTGAGTTGGGACATGCATGTATGTTGTGACAACCAAATACTCGTAAATGAGAAATTGATGGATTTCTACCACTCCATACCTCTTCTAGAATTTTATTTTGTAGAATATTTTTCGTGCCCTGTTGAGAAGATATACAACTCAATTTACTTGCTTCAATCTAATAGTGTTCCTCTACCTTTGTTGTTTTTAGCATGGAGTTAGCCATCTCCATCACTTATGATTACGAAACTCAAAATGTCATTTTGCTAGGGTGTGTAGGGAGTAGTCAGGTTCTGCTTAATGCCTTGTTGGTTCAGGAAGGCCAAGAACTTCTTTGATGTGAATTCCCCCCCTCAATCTGAGTGAAGTAGAAGAAGTGGTTTTCTGGTCTCTTTCACAACATGATGATAGAATTTCTGGAAATGTTGAAGAGCCTCACTTTTCTTCTTCAAGAAAACACCCACATCTTGCGAGAGTGGTCATCCATGAACAATTGGAAGTACTTGTATCCTGAAAACAAAGCAAGCAGTGGGGGCCATTCAGATCGGTATGAACTACCTCTAGATGCTTCTTGGCATGGAAGGTGCTCGCCTGAAACGGATCCTTGTGTTGTTTTCTGCAAGACAACCAGGGAAAATAGGCAAGGAACTGGACAATTTGGGTAGTCCATGGACCATTTCTTTTGAACTCATCTGATGCAATGAACTAACCGATAAGTGACCATATCTAAAACGCCGAGGACCGTAGAGATTCTCATCAAGTTAAGCAGATAAAGCTATTACAGAAGATGAAACAATATCTAAAGAAAATAACTTATCTTTTAGAAATGCTCTAGCAATAACCGTACCTTTTCTTGAGATCAAACATGATTTGATGCCATTTTGGACAAGAAATTCTACCTTTAGGTGATGATTCAAGAGTTGAGTCACTGACAAGAGGTTGTTAGTCAAGCCAAGAACATATAGTACCTTTGTAAGTGTACATTTTTGTGGTCCTAGAGGAATGGTGACTTTTCCTATTCCTTCTACAACATACTCTTTATCATCTACTATCCAAACTTGATCTCCAGTGGGTTGTTCATTCAATGAATCAAACAGTTTCTTATCACCTGACATATACTTACTTGCACCTGAGTCTATCAACCATACTTTCTTTGTGGGTTGAGAAGTCTGAGAGACTAGTACAAGGTTCTTACCACAATTGGCTCCTTCTAATGTCTCCTCATCAGATTCATCATCTTGTTGGGCTACAAGATGTCCCTTCTAATTTCTTCGGCGAGGACATCATTTGGATTTTTAAAATCTTCGCCCTTGGATGTGCTTGTTTGACTCAAAGACCCCTTGTTTCAAGCCATTATACCAATAGTGATTAGTGTCATGAGTGTTGGTTCTGCAAATGTGACACCACCTCTTTGAATTTTTATCTTTCTGCTATTGATTTGGTTGCGCTTGAGTTGGCTTCTCTAGGGGACCCTTCCGATTCTTCTAGCCACGGTATGGCTTTGAGAATAGGGCTTTATCTTGAGTCTCCTCTTGGGCTGAATTGATGGCCTCTTCCTGTTGTAGTAAGTTCATGAGTTCTTCAAATGCCACTTTTTTAGATACATTCAATGTCATAACGAACACTCGGAATTGAGAAGGGAGTTCTCTCAAGGTGATCGGCATGAGAAGTTTGTCGTCCACCATTTCACCGAGTGCTAATAACTTTGATCGCAGCTCAGCCACGCGATGTAAGAACTCCTCAACTTTCTCATCTAACCCCATAGAGAGGGTGTGCAGCTTTTACTGAAGATGGAGGATCTTAGTCTAATTTTTGGCTTCATAAATAGTTGTCAACTTGTCCCATGCCTCTTTTGGTTCCTCCACATTTTGAACATGCGGTTGCACATCGTCACTGATACTGAGCATTATCAACATCAAGGCTTTGCACTAGCCATCTCATACTTCATTAATTCATCAGTGGCTATGGGGACTAGCACAGATCCGGTTACGATGCCCCATAATCCTTCAAATTGAAGGATCGTTTGCATCTTTGTTTTCCAGGCCACAAAATTTGGCCCTTTAAGTAATTGAGCATCGGAGAGTAGAAGTTTTGGTGTAGACATTGGAATAAAATAAAATATATTTTTATTTAATTATTGATTTCAAGAGATATTACAACTTTGACTCACTGATGAGAAGTACTAGCTCGTAGATGCTCTCGATACTCGCGTGTTGAGAGATGATGACACTTTATGGGGCGTTCTTCTTCGTCTTCATGAATTGGCGTCATACCCGACTTCTAATTCCTCCTGAACTCACTTTGCTTGGCAGCTGATGTCGAAAAGGAAATAATCCAAGAGTCCTTTGTGAACCAGTTCATCGAAGACAAGGTTGTCGGTGTTGCGTAGCTCGTTGAGCAGTGCAAAGTAGAACCCAGAGCTTTCAGGAGCTTCAGGATAGTGTTCTTTGGCGTGCACGTTGGCGTTGCAGATTTCAACAGTCTCGATCGTGTCATTCACGCTCGTCAATATTCAACATTGGCGTATAATAACAATCGTTGCCATGGTGGAGGCTTCTTATTTATTTATTTTTTCTACCACACGTACAACCAGACTTCACGCAGAGAATTGATATTACATGAAATTGTTAAATTGCAAATGTTCTGCACCAAAGACAGCTGCATGCGTCCAAGAGAGAGAGACTTTTTTATTTCCTCTTGAAGTATTCACACATGTCACTAAAAACAGGTCGCTGTAAGTGTTTAAAACGCCTCAACATAAAAATGCGACGTCTAAGCAACATATTGGATCTCACAGTGTGTTTCATACGTATTTGTATGCAGCTATTAGATAAATCTTCCCAGACAGAAGTCTTTATTGTCCATCCAGTACGTGAAATACTCCCACGCAGTAGTCTACCATTCCTCCAAGCAGCAGGTTACCATTCCTTCACGTAGCAGGTTACTAGCCGTAGGAGAAAAAAATAGGGAAATTGATCTCCAATAGCTACGTAGGTCGGTGGATTTTGGTTGCAGTTTTGCACAGCTCCACGTCCAGTTCTTCACACAACAGTCAAAAACTCCCATCCAGGAAACGAAAACTTGGTATCAAATTCTCACGTAGATATTTTCTTTCCTTTCCACGCAGTTGATTTGTCTCCACTTAAACATCCAGTTCCACGCTTTGAAAGTTATTTGTAGACTCCACGCAAACTTCCATGCATATTTTTCAAATCAACTCTCCACGCAGGTGTATTAGAACAGGTCGCTTACAACTTCACCACTCGCCAATGAATCATTAAAATTAAATCTCCACGTTTGAAGGCAGAAAATTCTTCAGGCATAGCTATAATTCTTCATGCAGGTCCAGGTTGTGTTTATGCAGCCATTTCTTCTCTCCACTTTAAACAAACAGTCTTCTCCTTCAAACGCATAGGCCAGAGATTTTGACGCTTTGATACAAGAGTTTGAGGCAGTCATTGAGAAGAAGAAACAGAGATGGGATATCTCTCTCAATGTGTTTTATTTAGAAATCACATACATTATTTATAGGGAGGAGAAGTAACAATACTCTCCACAATGAAAGGAGAGATTACAAACTAGGAGAGAATAATGGAATAAGTTCAAACAAACTCTCCTAATTATATAAAATAATTACTACGTAACCTTATGCCAACAATATGGAAATCCACCAAAGAATTATGGAGAAGAGACTTTTGTCAAATGTTTTAGTTGCAAGTGCCCTGGTAGATATGTATGCAAAAAGTGGAAGCAAGAACAAGGCATATAAAATGCTTGAAATAAATATGCGTTCATGGAATACATTGACTGCAGGGTATGCACAAAATGGGTTTGTTTAAAGGCATAGAAACTTTCAAGAAAATGTAATTGGCAGGTGTGAATCCAAATTCCACAACCTTAGCCAACATCCTCTCAGCCAATGTGTGGAGCTTGAAACATGGCATGGACATCTAGGAAAAGAAATTGACAGTTGTAAAATCTATCTCCATAACCTCTGACAGCACATCCTCTAGTTAGGCGTGTTACAAATGTTGTCAGTTTGAGGCTAGGAGTGGAGGGTATTGGCATTGTATAGTAATTATTTTCTTCATGATTGAATTGTGGAAGCATGTGCTCGGTTTGTGAGTTGCCTGACAAAACACCTCAAAAGAGGACATATTCCCATGGGAAGAAATGAGTGTAGGCTGTGTACAAATGAGTTTATTGGATAGGACCGAGGGTGGAAACAAGTGTGGGATTCGAGAGATAAGATGTTCCCCATTATGACCCAGAGGCCATATAGTCTCATTCGAGTTCGTAGTTCAAATAGAGATATGGATAGGGGCCCTCACCTCCCCCTCACCCTCCTGGGCGATCAACTATCTCGAAGTCGATTGAGACCCATGGAGGGTGGCCCCCTAGAGAGAT